>MJUU01028996.1:0-66945 GCA_002080025.1 Modiolus philippinarum
TGGCAATGTTTTTGAATTCTCGCAATAAAAGGTTTCGAAGATATTAGAACGTGTAATCTACAGTGTTGCAAATTAATTGAATTAATAATATATATATTGAAATAACACAAAAATGCGGTAAAATACGATTTTTCCTTTACTTTACGTATTTGACAGTGTCGTGCTAGGCCTCAAGCGTAACGTTTTTTTTAAAAGACATTTACTAAACAATGTAACTATTATGCTATCAATTATGTATTAAATGAAGAAAGCCTGTGTGTATTTATATGTTTAAAGCAATAAATTTGATGTCTGATATTTATTGGTAACAATGCGCCATGCAATACCATGTCATGTTGTATTTTATTTATATTGTGAATAAAAAAACATTTCCATTATAGTTTGTAAAAATGCTGGCCATTTTGTGATGTACTTTTAAGTGTTTATCAAGAGTGTGATTTTTATTTCAGTTCGTCATGTTATCCGACTTTTATATGTGTCTTATTTCTTAGTTTTCAATTGTTATTGGTAGCCATGTTTGTCTTTAATGAATATCAAAGCAAGCTTAAATCTAGAGAAAATTAAACACAAAACAAATGAACTTTTGAAAAAGATAGAAATTCGAATAAAAAACTGTAGAAAGATGATTTGAACAATTAATTGAATACCGAATGCTCTGCAATTTTTTGGAAGATCAACCATTAGTAGTAGATTCACAAGGGGTCGACTCTAGTATTCTTTACCCATAATTCTGAGTGGTCCAATTTAATACCTCGAATCTGAACAACGTATTCTTGTTTGTTTATTCTTTATATGAGAAAGGTCTTGAACGATAAAACACACTCAAAATATATTCAACTATGTTGAATTACTACAACTGTACTTATTTATAAATAACAAAATACCATAGTTACTATGAATTTGGTTTCTGCATAAGGCCATTTTTCGATAACTTGTATCTCTTAAGGTGTCTCAGTGGTATTATTCCGCCATTTTTTTCTAATACTTGTTCATTTAGGTTTCATTCATTAAAGAATTTAGCAAAATAGTTATCTGAAATGTAAAGAAAGTTCCAAAGTATTAAACATTATTATTTCTAATCAATTTTACAACATTTTCATTACAAAAAAGTGAACTAAAACACACAGGCTTTAAATTTGTCGCTCGATTTACAGAACGCAGAAATTATGCAAGGGAGATAATTTGATAAAATAATTTAACTTTAATATCACTAAAGAAATTGAAATTTCAAAATTTATCTATCTGATTTCAACGGTGACCCCTAATTTTGATTGTTTATATGTAAACTATATAAAGTTTCCTAAAATAATGCAAACAATGAACAAAATCTATATTAGAATTTTAAAGCTATACTCTCATATAATCATTTTCCCTATCATTCTATGTAAAATCCTGAAATTTTTAATTTCAGTTTTTGCGCTTAAATGCACGGTAACCCCAAAATTTTATTTTATATTTTGAACAGTAATACAATTATTTTTCTAAACATAAAAAATCATAAAATTCTATAATAGGAAAATAATACCCTGGAGACACCTTAAGTGGTGAATTGCAAAAATCCACACCCAATTATAATTATTTTTTCTGTAATGAATAACAGATAAATTGTGCTTCTGAGATTATATCTCATGTTTATATTTTGTTTATAATTATTATCCATATTTATGTAAATTCTAAAACCTTAGGTTTAACTCCCTTCATCGTAGTTTTGTTCTTAGCTGTATTTGATATTACTAATTATTCGCATTTCGTTTGGTTTCATGCATTTTAAACATTTTTTGAAATTATGGATTTTCTTATGTTTTGGTTCTGACGAGGAATTAATTTTCGAAATGCCATACACCTCATTAAAATTTATTGCAGTTGAAGTTAACATATGTGTTATGGTCTCATTTACTCTGTATCTTTTTATGGAATAACATAAAAACTATTAAGTAAGATTTAATGACGTAAAATATTTCAGGTTACTGAACCAATGCCAAATCCTTATGCAGATACATAATTTTTTTTATTTTAATCTAGCTTAAGACATTTATGATGTTTGCATTAAAATTGAGTTACCAAATATGTGTCGAAGAGGATTTTCAAAAAGGGGAGGGATATATCAATGAGGCTACCTCCTGTCGTCCTGTTAGCACCAACCTGTAACTGTGTTTATACATGAATTTGTTTTTTTGTTATACATCCTTCTACATGTAGTTTGAGGACAACCATATCTACCAAAATCAATTAATTAAATTTTAGAATATTGTTTCATATTTAGGAACAATGTTTAAAATGTATTCGAATTGTTTCAAATATTCATGAATAAATTGCTTAAAGGTAACATTACCAGTGATATTGTCTAACAGATACTATTTGTTTCCACTAAAGCAGAAGATATGCTATGATGTCCATGTATATTGTAAACTTTGATTGACTCAACCACCAGAACAGTAGACACGTCAATAAAATATAAATGTTGCTTTAACTTTCAGTATCCTTAACCAAACGAAATCATATCTTTTTAATGATTTTTATTCAAAAACACAAAGAACATAATATGATGTTACTATGCATGTCAAAATGACATTTCTAATGTTTTGCTATGCATAAAGGTGTAGTTTAAGTGTTTTCTGTTTTGTTTGATTAAAGTCTAAATATGTGGGTAAGTCAGTTACTTAGAGGTGTCATTAATGTGTTTTGTGTAGTTAGTTCGTTATTTGAACATGTGTTTCAGAAACTACATACACAAATAGACTGATCGTTGGACAAATAAAAGGAATGCATTTCAAGTCAAAATTTGTATCTTAAAAGTTCTGCATTGACGATACGTAGGTTGTTGAAATGGCCATATGTAGAAACTAAATTTGCAGTATTTTTTTTTTGTTTCGGTATTTTGATATTTAAAGATACCGTTTTTTGTATTTTGAACTTAAATGATACAATTTCATAAACAGCAAAAACAGGCAGTTTAAAGAACTACAAAATAATGAGACTCAATTGTGGATTGTAATACATCATTTATATAACGAAGGTTTTGATTGGTCAGAACTGACCGTCAATTCCACTATCTACACACCTGGGACATGGTAGGTTCCCTGTTTAGTCAGGTTCCTTGTATGGTTACAAATACACAAATTAAAAACAGAACATGAAATCGATTAATGGTTTTTAATTGCATTACAATCGCAATAACAGTACATTATTTGAATACCCGAGGGCGTCAATCGTAGATTTGACGGTCTCAAAATGCAGTTTACAGGCGACGTAATTACAAACATATACATGGTGAATGTGAAGATCACTGAAGTAGCATGTCTGTAGAGTTTTTTTTTATGTAGAAATTTGAATTATCTTTCCTTTGACCATATATAGTTTCTCTGCTACAAGGAGATAATTCTCAAATGTTTCTCATTGCAAGATATGCTAATAGGAAAATGTGTCTACATAGCGTAATTTTACATGGTTTCTGAAACACATGATAGTATTGGACATTAAGACTGCTGTGCAGTCTGTTTTATTTTACAATCAGGGATATAAGTAGCTTTACTTTGACCATTGTAGAATTTTCTTTTATACGCAATTAATTTCAAATGTTTTCAAATAAATTATTTTTTTTCCTGTGTTGTATTACTTCGTGTCGTATGTTACTTTATTAAGAATTTCATGGAATCATAAGAGAGAAGAGAACATGACACAGCTATAATGACCACACATTGCAATCACAGGCTACAATTCACAAGTGAACAAGAAAAACACAAATGAGATAAAAGGCAAAGCTTGATTTTTCCATGTATTTATACTTTATCTCCTGTGCATGTTCTCCATATTCTTTCTTTTTTGTTAAACATAAATAACGAAGAGATCTCGGAATAGCCGGACTGGGTAACAAAAGCAAAAATCAGCGATAACTTTAAACCGATGTATGGGCTCAAACCCCGCCCCGTTCTCCTTCCCGTTTCCTATTGTAAAAAAAGAAATACTAATGAAACCCAATACATGTAGACTACTCCTAAAGCCTAAAGACTTATATTTTGAAGAAGCAAAAATGAGAAATATGGAATTTTGAAAGAACCTAAGGAGTCTTTTGTATTTTAGTAGACATCGTCAGTATCATTGACAGATTATTGGATTCCAAAGCTAATTCAACAATTTCATCCAAAATACTTAATCCCAAAATGCTGAACTACAAAGGAAGTTAAGAACTGATGAAATCCCGATTCCCAGTGCATTTATTTACCGAAATCCCGTTCTTAAGTTGTAAAAATCCCGAATTCCCGGGCTTAAAAACATCAAATCTTGGTATCCCGAAAAAAGTTCATCCCCTTTTATCTTATGTAACATTCATAACTAGAGCAGGCGTAGCAAGATCAGTCACTCCATAGTTAACTTGTTCTCATGTTCTAATAACTGCTCTACAAGTTAACTTAGATGAGAGGTTACGTTTGCACCACACTGTAATCTTAGGTAACAGTCATGACTAGAACAGATATAACGAGAATAGTCATGATTCAAGTACTGTTCACAGTCGTTCCATAATGTACCTGTTGAATGAGAGGTTATGTCTGCACCCCAAATTATGTGTTGTTCTTTTTCCATTTCAATAAGAGAAAGAAACACTCGTCTGACGCAATTGTAATTCTCAAGAAAAATCTTATTTTCGTACCTTGTTTTACTTAAATTGACATAAACAATGTCGCAGGCATCACAAATCTTCATTTAACGATCTTTGGTAGAATACACTAGAGAAAATGTAACGGGTATAGAAAATCTGTGTTTTCATGTTCTATTTATGTAATATATACTGTGGCTTATGTGATGAATACAGGAGATAACTGTTATCATGTTCATGTCATGTTGTGGCAATATGGACTGGAGCGACTTATGCGCTAAAGTGTAAGAGATATGGCAAAAATCTATTTGTATGCTATGTTTTAGTTAACTGATTGTAGGTATATCAAATCTCCATTTCCCATGTTCTCCATGGATCGTAAACTGTAATGAAAATTTTTAAGATATGGAAATTTAAATCGGAAACGATAGCCGGAAACACCTACAGTGGTCGGAAGTTACATCAACGAGAAAAAATGTCGCAAATGTTCTACATTCATGTAGTTTATACGGATTAAGGTACATATAATGCGCAAAAAAAAAACTCATGTTCTATTGTAAAAATATGCTAAGCAAATGTGACGTTTTAGAAAATCTTTATTTTTGAGTTTATTTAACCAATATAAGACCTAGGCAAATGTGACGTGTAAAGGTAATCTATTTTTTTTTTCATGTCATTATTTTCCTGTCATATTTCGGAAATATGAACTTAATCGAATGGGATTAGTAAAAAGGATCTCTATTTTTTTAAGTTTTGTAGTGGCAATATGAACAGAAGCAAGTATGACAGATACGGAAATCTCTATTTTCATATGTTATTTGGGGTAATATGGACTGAGACAAATTCGAGAGATACATAAAACATGTTCTGTTGAAGACATATGGACTTACGCCAATGTGATGAGTGCAACAAATCTCCATTTTTTATGTTTTGTTGTGGCAATAAGAAATGCGGCTTATTCTATAGCTTTAAAAAAATGCTGTCTCCGTGTTTGCTTGGGGAACATGATTACGATTACGAAAAATGACAAGGTTGCAAAAAACTCTATTTTTGATGCTCCCTGTGCGAAATATGGACAAAGCGAATATGAGAGGAATGAAATACAAAATATACCGAAGTTGCATAAAAGCAGTAAATTTCGTTATGCTGTACACGTGTTTCAAGGAGTAACCTCTCATCAGCAGCATTAAAGTCAAATAATATGGAAAGCCATAATCTAAAAAACCAAAAACCTCCGTTATATACACAATACAATACGGGAAAATACACGATAGCAAATGAAAGGACATGGCAAATATCAATTTTCTTGCCATATTTTAGGGGATAGTTTACAGATATCTCATATCTCCATGATTTTTTTGTGTGTGTGAATATACAGTAATGACAACATAAGGGTTTGAGAAATCAGTATTTGAATGTTTTATCGTGGAAATTAGGGCATACCAGTACTTGATGGACTATTTTCAAGATTTGGAGTGGCAATATGGACCAAAATAAATGTAAGAAAAATGAAAAATCTGTTTGTTCTATTTGTGTAATATGAACTAAATAAATTGTGACCCCATTTTTCCTGTTTTGTTGTGGCAATATGGACATTAACAAATATGGCGGATATGACAAATGTTCTGTATGGTTAATATGGACTAATGGAAATGTGACAGACACAAAAATGTGTATGTTCATATCGTATTTGGGAAATAAAGACTTTATGACAAGTTCAAAGTTCTCTATTTTCAAGCTTTGCTGTGACAATAAGGACTGAAGCAAACTTCTATTATATTACAAAGTTGTATTTTCATGTTCTCTATTAACTAACTAAAGGCAAATGTTACATGTCTATAAATCTCTGATGTCATGGTCTGTTACAGAAATATGGACTAAACTCTCTATTTCTGTGTTAAATTTCTGTGTTGGAATTAGGGACTTCATCGTATGTTACGGACAAAAATATCTCTATTTTCATTTTTGTTCTGGCAAGAAAAAAAAATGCCGGGAATGCATTGGATTTCACATCAAAACTTCTATGGAAATATCTTTTACAAGCACATGAATTCAAAAATTGTCCTTCCAAATTTATTAATCCGTTAAACAAACTTCTTCATAAACAATGATAAAGGATATATAATAGTAAATCTTTCATCTGGTTTTTGTTGGCAAAGATATTGATCTGCTCCTAAATGCTTTACAACGTAACCAAATACATATCACATAACAGAAACGTATTTTTATTTTAAAAAATCAGGTTTTCTGATAAAAAAGAAGGAATTTTGAGAAAGGTGTATTGCATAGCTTATAAGGGGAACCCCTGCCCATTTTTTTTTTTTTTTTTTTTTTTTGAAAGGGTCTGAAATTGGGTGTTATGGACAAAAGAGCACTTGTTTGTCACGGAAACATGACCATTAACATATTTTTTTTGTAGAAAAATTGAGCTTTCTGATTAAAAAAGTGAATTTTGAGAAATATGTATTACATAGGTTATAAGGGGAACCCCTGCCCAAATTTTCTTTGGAAAGAGGCTTGAAATTGGGTGTAATGGACAAAAGAGCATTTGGTTGCCATTGAAACAAAACCAGAAACTTATTTTTTTTTAAAATCAAATTTTCTGATAAAAAAGAAGGAATTTGGAGAAATATGTGTTACATAGCTTATAAGGGGAACCCAGCCCAAATTATTTTTGGAAAGGGTTTGAAATAGGGTATAATGGACAGAAGTGCACTTGTTTGCCATAGAAACAAAAACAGAAACGTATTCTTTGGTTGAAAAATTGAGTTTTCTGATAAAAAAGGACTTTTGAGAAATATGAATTACATAGGTTATAAGGGGAACCCCTGCCCACATTTTCTTTGGAAAGAGGTCTGAAATAGGGTGTAATGGACAAAAGAGCATTTGGAAGCGATGGAAACAAAACCAGAAACTAATTTTTTTGAAAAATCAGATTTTCTGATAAAAAAGGAGGAATTTTGAGAAATGTGTTACATAGCTTATAAGGGGCACCCCTACCCAAATTTTTTTGGAAATGGTCTGAAATTGGGTGTAACGGACAAAAGAGCACTTGTTTGTCATGGAAACAGAACCATCAACGTATTTTTTGAAGAAAAATTCAGTTTTCTGATAAAAAATAGGAATTTTGAGAAATATGTATAACATAGGTTATAAGGGGAACCCCTGCCTAAATTTTTTTCTGAGGGAGTCTCGTGAAATCGGATATGGGAGTTCGTTTGGGAGACTTTTGTGTTTCGCTTGCGAACACCGTTATCACTTATTATTATTTTTCATTATTCTTTCTTTCTTCCAAGAATTTTTGTCCGCCTTTTTTCTCAAAGATGCCTGGACAGAATTCAATCATATTTGGCACAAAGTTTGACCACCATGAGAAGATGTGCATGCACCTGCAAGCATTTTCAAAATGGCCGCCATTTCCAAGATGGCCTCCCTTTTACATTGAGAAATGGAGGACTCAATATCTCAGGAACTGTATTGTAGAATTTGTTCATATTGTACATAAATATTCAGTAAGCTGAAAGAAAGGAATTTATGCGAAAAAAATTGTCAAAATTGTCGTCATTTTCAAGATGGCCGCCCAAAATACATCAAAATTTCAACTTTGTCCGATTTCAAAGAAAATTTATTTCAAGGTAGATTTTGGCGCTGCAAATAGGATGGAATTATCAAATTTTCTGCCAGGGGTGACATCAGCTATTGCTTGCAACTGCAAATCTAGTTATTACTCTTCTTTCTTTATTCTCGTCCAGATGAACTTGTCCGAAACTGATCTCAGAGATCATTTGACCTAAAGCTTTCAAACTTTAGAGAATGTTAGCCCAAGATATCTTGTTGTGCAACATTTAACAATTTTTCAGATAGGGGTGCATCAAAGCTATATTTTTAGGGTGCAAATAGAGGTGGGGTCCTCCATTTTAACCCTATGGGAAAATGACATTTTGATTTTTTTCCACTGTATCTTGAAAACTAGTAACTGTAACTCCATGAAACTTCATAGGAAAGATGTTTGTCATGGAAGAAAGGGTCCCAGATTATTAAAAATTTCAAAATTAGTACCGTTGCCATGAAAACAATACAAAAAATGGAATTTTGAGAAAACGCATTTATTATTGACAATTGTATTTTCAGTACAGCTATATGTATTACTTAGGTTATAAGGGGAACCCCTGTCCAAATTCTTTTTGAAACAAGGTATGAAATTCATTGTTACGGATAGTGGAGCATTTGGTTGCCATGGAAACCAGACCAAAAAGCTATAATTTTGAGAAAAACGTGTTTTCTGCTTTGTGTTATGTTTTGATTTCAACTTTATGTATACATTAATTTTTGAAAAAGGGTTTACAATGTCCAGAAATCCGATATTATTCTTCTTGCTTTCTTCTCGTCGGGATGAACTTGTCCGAACCAGATCTCAGAGACCATTTTACCTACAGCCTTCAAACTTTGTAAGATGTTAGCCCCATATATCTAGATGTGCAACATGTAAAAATTTTTATTAAGGGTACATTTAGGGGGTTCAAATAGGGTTGGCGTCCTCCATGTTAACCCTATGGGAAAATGAAATTATGAATTTTTTCGCCACTTTTTCGACTGCATCTCAAAAACTGAGAACACTAGCTCCATGAAACTACATGTGAAAGGTGAGTGTCATGTATGAAAGGGTTCATCAGCATTAGAAATTTCAAAATTACTACCGTTGCCATAGAAACCATGCCAAAAATGGAAATGTTAAGAAAACTGTAGTTTTTGTTGATAATTGCATTCTGATACAGAAATATGTATTATTTAGATTATAAGGGGAACTCCTGCCAAAATATTTTTTGGAAGGGGGTTTCAAATTGATTGTAATGGATGGGGAAATTTCAAAATGACTATTGTTGCCATGGAAACCATGGATAAAATTGGAACTTTTGAGAAATTGTTTTTTCTGCTTATAATTCTATTTTGAGATTATATCAATGTGTATGACTGAGATTATAAGGGGAACCCCTGCCCATTTTTTTAAGGGGGTTTAAAATTGATTGTAATGGATGGGGAAATTTCAAAATAACAATGGTAGTCATGGAAATTATGCAAAAAATTGGACATTTTGGGAAAATTATATTTTCTGCTCATAAGTGTATTTTGATTACAGCAATATGTATTACTTAATTTATAAGGGGAACCCCTGCCAATTTTTTTTGGAAAAGGGTTTAAAATTGATTGTTATGGATTGGGGAAATTCAAAATATCTATTTTTGCCATGGAAACCTTGCAAAAAATTGGAAAATTCTGAGAAAATTGTATTTTCTGCTTATAATTGTATTTTGATTACAGGAAAATGTATTACTAAAGATTATAAGGGGAATCCCTGCCCAATTTTTTTTAAAAGGGGTCTTCCCTGCCAATTTTTTTTTTTTTGAAAGAGGGTCTTCTAATGGGAGTTCGTTTGGGGGACTATCGTGTTTCGCTCTGCGAACACAGTTAAAACTTGTTATTTAGTGTCCCAAACGATGTTGGGAGACTTTTTGTTTTTGTTGCGATTCTTATTTTTTTGGTCTCCCAAACGAAGTTTGGGGAGACTTATTGTTTTTACTCAATTCTTTTTTTTTATTATTCTTGTTCTTCTCGTCTTTCCGCCAACATTTTGTCCGCGTGTTTTCTCAGAGACTAGTGGTCCGATCTTGACCAAACTTCATAGGAAGATTGGTCCTTACCCGAAGTTGTGCAGGAAGGTTTTGGAATTTTCAAATGGCACCGGTTCCCATGAAAATGGCAAAAAAGGCGGGAAAATAAAAGTGCTAAGAATTGTATGAAACTTGACAAGAAGGTTGCTTGGGACATGGGAAATTGGCTTCTGGTCTCCAAGACTTCAAAGTGGCACCGGTTACCATGGAAATGGCAAAAATGGCAGGAAAATGAAAATTTGCAGAATTGGATGAAATTTTACAAAAAGGTTTCCTAAGATGTGGGAAATTACTTTCTAGTGTCCAAGACTTCAAAATGGCAACAGTTGCCATGGAAACAGAAAAATGAAAAGTACTCAGAATTGAATAAAGCTCAACAGAGAGGTTGCATAAGTTGTGTGGAAGTGATATGTAACCCTAATTTCTGATTTGGGAGTTCGTTTGGGAGACTTTTGTATCAGCATCCTGATACAACGCATTTATTATTGATAATGGTATTTTCATTACAGCTATATGTATTATTTATGTTATAAACCCCTGCCCAATATTTTTTGGAACAAGGTATGAAATTCATTGTTATGGATAATGGAGCATTTAATTTTGTTCCCATGGAAACCTAGCCAAAAAGCTAAAATTTTCAAAAATTAGTACCGTTGCCATAAAAAACATACAAAATATTGAAATTTTGAGAAAACACATTTATTATTGAAAATTGTATTTTCATTACAGCTATATGTATTATTTAGATTATAAGGGAAACCCCTGCCCAGATTTTTTGAAACCAGGTATGAAATTCATTGTTATGGATAGTGGAGCATTTGGTTGCCATGGAAACCAAGCCAAAAGCTATAATTTTGAGACAAATGTGTTTTCTGTTGTGTGTTATGTTTTGATTTCAACTTTATGTATACAGTAAATTATAATGCCCAGAAATCCGATATGGGAGTTCGTTTGGAAGACTTTTGTGTTTCGCTTGCGAACACAGTTATAACTTGTTATTATTGGTTTTCCAAATGTTTTGAAACGATCTATATTTGTAGAGACTTTGTCTCATGTGCATTTAGTCAATTTATGTCACTGTTTTTTGAGAGTTCACACTGTTAGAGCTTTAGTTTTTTGTGTCGTATATGTAGTGGTTGTGTGTTTTGTGGGTATGTGGTGTCTTTGGTCTTCCGTCTTCTGGTGTTCTTGATTTTCCCTTGTCTCTGGACTTTGATTTATGTAATCGTGTGCTTTGTTCCTTCGGTATTCTACTGTCGTTGTTTCGTCAAGTTGTTTAAGTAGAAATCTGCAGAAGCTAAATTTACAGTGACTTCCATACTGAATTATTTTGTGTCTGTTTGTATACGTATCAACAGTAGATAGATTTCAAATTAAGAATATAGGCTGCATTATATACCAAAATATGTAAGAGAAGTCAAAACTACAATGCTTATTCATGGGTTTATTGAGGGTCCTCATGGGGTTCTGGGAATCCAATAATCATTAAATTTTTGCCTTGGTAATCAAATAATCATTAAATTTTAACCTTCGTTATCAATAAATTTTTGGCTTAGTAATAAAAAAATATATGAAAATGCAAGCTAATAATCAAATAATCATTAAATAAATGCCCTCGTAATCAAATAATCATTTAAATAATGCCCTGATAATCAGGTAATTAAGAAACCCATGACGGGCCTCTTTATTATAGAGATTTGTAAGAAATTAGATGTAGTTCCTTCGTATTATTACGCAGTGCCTGTGAATTGCAAACTGATCAAGGCATCACAACACCTCTACTGACATTGCCAGTCGCTGTAGAAATGGTAGATCAATCGAAATTCAGATAAATTACCGATTCTTATATGACGTGTTTCAAACGCTTTTAAACACCGGACTGGCTATTTGATTCGTTTTTTTAACATTCGTTAACACTCGAGGTAAAATAATATGACATAAATGGCCAACTTGGTGAAAAACAATGATCAACTGGAGTCTTCATGAATTTGCTCTGTTTATAATATGACCTGCTTAAAACGCTTTGGGACCATTAGAGGTTTGAAAAGTGATAAACATGTGACAACAAAATGTGTTTTCTATCTTATTCCCTCCGCAAAAGTCAATTTTGACGACAATAATTTTGATGTCACCTTCAAAGACCACAACTTTCTTTTTCTGACGTAATGTTTAACGTACACAATTAAAACTTTTCAAAGATTCGGCTAAATTTTCATTCTACCAAATACATTACTATAATGAAACAAACCCACAAACCAGCAGTTCTTTAGTCAACAGTCGACAGCTTCAATATGTCGATATCCTCTTTTACCCTTTTACACCTATACAAGACATATAATATTTTTTCACTGATCTTGATTGCCATGAATGTCAGCTCGTTGTCTAAATAGTGACTGACTGTTGATATAATCAGAAGATCAAGATAAAAAGGTTTATTAAATGAATAAAAATGTTTTCTCTTCTGATTGAATAGATGTATACATTACTTCTAGTGAGAAAATGTTATGATGCATGCGAGGTAGACATAACATTTATCACTGCTGTCACGTACCCAAAAATACTCCAGGGGAAACCCGACGTCACCGTAATGTCATACTTCAGTGTGTACCCATATATAGTAACAACAGGGAAAATCTATTTCCCTGAAGTACAAATATCAAAAGAATGAAATGCAAAAATTGTTTTGGAACAAACCGTTATTCATTTAATAAAAAAATGATGACTTTTGATTTCGGTTAAAACCTAAATTTAACAACCCGCGAGATCTGATAATCACCTCGGCCGTAACCGGCCTCTGTAATTATCACATATCTTGGGTTGTTAAATTGTGGTATTAACCTCATCAAAAGTAATTAATTGTATAATAGTGTCTTCCCTTTTCTACCTAGATTTGTTTAAGTGATTCCGCCTATAGAGCTGACCGGGCGCGTAATAAGTTGGTATATAGGGAAGATCCAGTATATGAGGGATAATGCGGTCAGAATAAAGCAAATCTCGACCACGAATCAATATTGACATATTGTGTAAAGAAAATCCACACCCAATGCACTATAAACACTCCTATTATATTTTCAGAAACGGGGGGGGGGGGGTCCGTGTAAAACGCAAAATATGCTGTCTTTACATATATCTTTCTTTTCCCAGTGGCAATAAAAACTAGTCCGCCGCATGTTCAAACCACCTTTACTTCATTTTCCGCATAATACAATTTTTGATTTTATGAACTGGTATTAAATCGATGTCCTGATTTAGCTGAAATACTGCTCATTTAATGCTCCTTTACCAATCTATACAGATTTTCCAGTAATAAAATGTATCTGGTATTGATATATTTTAAGTGATAGGTATGTTTGATTTGATTTTAGCTTTCTTGGTGGTACTTTTAAGCTACATTTAAAAAGGTTAATTGCCTGATTGCATTTGATATTATAGCATGTATATGTTTATTCCATTTTATAGCAATTTCAAAAAGACTATGTACAGAAACATTCGTCGGTCGCTTTTGTAATTTTAGGTACGTCCTTTGTTAAACATTGTACAACTCTAGCACTTAAAAATTGTTTTGCTGTAAATGCTTGTTAATGATAAGTTTAAAAGCGTTAAACGATATTTAACCACGTTGAAAGCCACGTTTTATATTATTTGAAGCAGGCATTACCCTTGTTTCTTCGCCTCCTACAAGTAAATCTTATATTTGAAGACCATTCACATAAATATTGCTTATATTGCCATAATTTATCGAGTATACATAGAGTACTAAGCATGTGTCTTATAAGGGATGAAATCTTCTATTTTATTCAGCGGGAATTGGGAATTAGCCCTTAATGGGATAAAGATTTGCATTTTCATTTTTAGGACTCCAGATTGAAAAAAAAATTTGGGGAGTGTCGGAATCGGACAACCTTTTACCCATCCTCTCTAATCGACTCATCTATTTGTTTTGTACTTGGCAGTTTAGCAATTGCTTCATGTGCATGATAACAAGTTCACCTCTTCATTTAAAAGATTATGATTAATTGATCACTCAAAGGGTTGATGGAGACACAATGTCTATAATTTTACTATTTCACTAGTATTTCTCAAAACTATAAAGAGTTCGATTTTAAATGTACAAACAAGTAAAGCACTTGAACTTTATGTTACAATACAAACTGGAATCCAGAAGGATACAAAATCCTCCTATTACAAATTTTGAATTTCAATTTCTACTGGGACGAAAAAAGAAATAAAATTATGAACTAACAAGTTATACAGTAAGTGAGAACCGAACCGTCAGTCATCAATCAAAAGGGACAAATGCAACATCGGAAACACTAAGAAACAAGGACACCGACTGAGTACGGAACAAAAAAGAAAAATAAAGACACACATACAGATGAACAACACGGACCCAATACAAACCATGGGTGAGATCAGGTGCACGGTAGAGTAAGCATCTCCTGCATCTTATAAGACACCCGCCGTGTTGAACATGTCAACTCCGGTAGTAAAGTCAAATCCGAAAGAGACTTTAGTTGTAGAGGGAAAGATGTTGTCATTTGGGAAACAGATATCCCGTAACGATCGATAAGATCGTGATGTCGGCCGTAAAACGTCTGTAGTGATGACTTAAATCTTTGGTAACGTACCCTTGCTTTAGTAGTCTGTTTGTAAGCAATTGGTCTCTATCAAAAAAGTACTGTAACGACTGCAAGTCATTGAATAGAGAATAAGTTGTGGATATGTAAACTCCATATGCTGGTGCTTTTGGAATGTTGCCACAAAGAAAAGGGAAGTTGACTATTTGAAAAGTGAAGTCATCGCGTTTATACAGTAGAATTTAAACAAGATTGTCAGACGGTGTTCTTCTGTCATAAATTACTATTTTCCATGTCCTACACAAGTACGGTCGTGTAAACGTCCAAACGAAGCAACAGTTTTTATCATAATAAACTCCGTGAATTATTTGACGTCAAAATTGAAAAGTCAACACAAGATGGCAAATTGGTTGATTGATTGATTGAATATTGTTTAACGTCTACGCAGCAATATTTCAGCTTTATCAAGACGAGAACAAGTTTGTTAATAAATAATCACTTTGGGGTATGAAAAGGGCCATGGGACGGGAAATTCTGACTGCCACTGGAAAAGTAGGGTGAATTCGAAAAGGGCGGAGAATTTGGCCTTGTAGCCGATCACCTACGGACCACTCAAAAAAAGCTTGCTACAAGGGTTTTTTAACGTGCAGGAAGCGTGGCATTTCTTCCAACACGTGGACCTGAGTTTACATCCCATCCGAAAGATGGGTTGTGTATTTATTAATCCCGCACAACCACGGAATGGGTCCTATTTTTATATCTCGGGACCCTCGGGGTCAGCCCCCGTTTAGGAGGGCTCACACCCCGCAAGCCGGAGATACTAGGTCCTATTTCTATATCCCGGGGTTCCCTCGGGGTACTCTGTTAGGAAGACTCATACTCTAAGCTCAGAGGATGCTGCGGGCCTATTCATAAACCGGGACCGCGCACGGCGGGCAAATTGGTTGATAATTGTGTTTTAACCACAGTGGTTTTAACGGGAGAAAAACAGTGAAGAAAAAAGTTCTTTTAAAAGTAAAGATGGGGATATCTTCATATCAACATGTGCAAAAAAAAATTCAATATCCTGGTTTTACTCTATAAAAGGTGGATTTTTTCTCACTCGTCGAAGACGTCCCTTGTCTAGAATATATATTGTAAATTCCAGCTGCATGTATGAGAAATTCCAAATCGTTTACCCTCGGAACTTCTCACACTTTTGGAAGAGAACTTCTCACACTTTTGGAAGATAACCTTTAATTAATATTGTCCTTATAAGAACCTTAAATTCTTTTTATTAATATATATTTAATCTGTTATTATTTTTGCTATATTTGGATTTTACTTGTATCGTGTGGACTTTGATCTTTTAACTTCCTGTTTTGTTGACAGGGTAAACAAAAACAAATGATTGAAAATGTAGTGTCTGAAAAACAGAAACGGGTGAAATTTATATTTATATTTTTTATTAAAAAAAAGCTTCTAAGTTTATAGTTAAAAAAACTTTTTGTTGCGCCTTATTATACAGAAGATACATTCAATAAGTAAACCTATACAATGATTTAAAATATCATTCACAGGAAACCAAAAAGTAAGTGAAAACCGAACTGTCAGTCTAAGATAAATAAACAAACTGTCCTTCTAAGATAAATAAACAAACTGTCAGTCTAAGATAAATAAACAAAAGACAATGACAACATAAAACACAAGGAAACAAAGACATAATATGAGTACGCCACAGAAAAGAAAAAATGAGAGATGAACAAATAATAATTCGAATAAAAAAGAGACAAAAACAAATAACTATTTCAAATGGGGGTAAAAACAAAATTACCAATCAGAGTGGTCAAGAGCTGAAGTCCATGAGATAAAAAGACAAATCAGTGGGAAACTTTGATATGTTCTTTATTTCATAACACTTCTTATTTATAGGGTTTAACGAAAATTCTTTTGTTAAGGAAAATATTTAAATAATACCTTACTTGAATTGACAATTTTAGAACACAAAATTTATGAAGGCGCTAATCAATAAATTAAATATTTGTGTACTATATTTAAACCATAGCCGATAATTCATAGAATCATGTATTTATTTACTTTATCCATGACATTAAACTGTTAACTTTTTTGAGGCTTATTTAGGGGGGTCCCCAAAATCCCATATCCCAGTAAGTCTGGACGAAAATATCCCTTTGAAAATTGAAGATATCCCATTAATTATTGAAAAAACCAAATGAGAGGTAATAACAATTCAATTCAATTCAATTCAATTCAAAGTTTATTGTCATTAAACTTATACAGTTTGTGGCATATCAAACAAACAAATACAATATATATACAAGCAAATATTTAAGAGTCCCCTGTCCTCAGTACTAGTGACTTTTTGATAAAGGAACCTAGTCTATTTACTTGGGATGGTGTAGATGGGTTCAAGATATAAAGAATTTNTCATGCAAAGCTCTGTCCTTAGCTGATTTTGGCTTTACATTTAGATCATATTGGTTATTTGTTCTCTATCAGTTTTCTAATATCTTTGATTTTCTGGTCTTCCAAAAGTTTAGATTTTATCTGCACTGATGAGACATAAGTTGTCGAAATGCGCATATGCAGAAGTAAATTCACAGTAACTTCGGTATTTAGTCATTTGAATTGACAATTTTAGAACACAAAATTTATGAAGGCGCTAATCAATAAATTAAATATTTGTGTACTATATTTAAACCATAGCCGATAGTTCATAGAAACATGTATTTATTTACTTTATCCATGACATTAAACTGTTAACTTTTTTTAGGCTTGTTTAGGGGGGTCCCAAAATCCCATATCCCAGTAATTCTGGACGAAAATATCCCTTTGAAAATTGAAGATATCCCATTAATTATTGAAAAAACCAAATGAGAGGTAATAACAAAATCACCGAACAGAGTGGTCAAGAACCGAAGTCCAAGAGACAAAAAGACAAATCAGGTGGAAACTTTGATATGATCTTTATTTTATAAAANCTTGCTTGATTCATCAATAGAAGACATTTTATTATTAATTAATTTTTCATAAAATGAGTTAATTGTATGTTTTATATATTTTCTATTTAAATTTATTTTATTGTTATTATTGCAATGTAATATATCTATGTCAATGTCTGATTCTCTGATTATGTCCATTGCATAAGTATACCAAAATAACAAAATCACCGAACAGAGCGGTCAAGAACCGAAGTCCAAGAGACAAAAAGACAAATCAGGTGGAAACTTTGATATGATCTTTATTTTATAACTCTTCTTATTTATAGGGTTTAACGAAAATATTTTGTTAAGGAAAATATTTAAATAATACCTTACTTGAATTCAATTTTAAAATAGTAATTTATGACAAAAAGTATGAAGGCGCTAATCAATAAATTAAATATTTGTGTACTATATTTAAACCATAGCTGATAGTTCATAGAAACATGCATTTATTTACTTTATCCATGACATTAAATTGTTAACTTTTTTGTGTTATCATTATCATAAGTTGACTTGATAAACATATTTAAAATTAAGCAATAACACTACAGTACATTATTTGAATACCCGAGGGCGTCAATGGTAGGTTTGATGGTCAAAATGCGGTAATCATGTACTGTTATTGTGATTCTAATGCAACAAAACGATTTCATGTTTTATTTTGGACTTGTGTATTCGTAACCATATTGGCCAGACTAAACAGAGAACCTACTTTGTCTCAGGTTTGTAGATGGTGGAATTGACGGTCAGCTTTTACCAATCATAACCTTCGTTATATAAATGGTGTATTAGAATGTAAATTTCATATACTAACATATTCCAAGATAATGGAAATATGAATTCTTTTCTTTGAAATAAAAATAAATTCCAGCTTTTTTTTTCTTTGAAATAAAAATAAATTCCAGCTTAAAAGTCTGTATTCTTCATCACTACTGTCCATGTGCGAATCGAGAAATTCGTAATTCATGTAACTTGCTATTTTTCGTTCATGTAAATTCTTACAGATTTTCACGAAAATACTGGTTTTTGTATTTTTACTACACAAAATCGTGTTGAAATCTCGAAAAATTGGTCTACGTTATTTGCAAACCGCATTCCTAACCTTACATGAAGGTACAGGTCAGATGTGCAAAATCGGATATTCCACTTAATAAATTAGTTGTAATGATATCCTATTCATAAAAATGACTTCCTGAATCTGGTTTTGGTAATGGACAATAGTGTTTATTGATTGTCTTTTAGGTAAGTGCATCTCAGTTCTGTATTTATTTTTGTAGTTTGAGTTATTTTTCCAAATATCTATGCCGAGCGTTAACTAGGGAAAAGTGCAATTTTATCATACAGATATGACAATAACAAGTACGATGGCCATAATTATTTCTTTTTAATAAGATGGCATCCATATACATCGTACTTCAATATTCTATCAGACAAAATGTAGCGTTATTCATATATCAAGACAAACAGGCTTTTATGGATTTACCTTTAGATATGAATTATAGGACATTGTGTTTTTGATGCGGACTTTATCACTACCAATATCAAGTGAGCCCGTTAGGATGAGCTTGATACTTCGTGATAAAGTCCGTATCAAAAACAATTTTTTTCTAAATTTCTTTCATCGGTAATACACAAAATGATAAATTTAAATCTATAATTTAGTTGGAATAATCTGAAATTTCTTATTTTGGCTTATTGATATTTTCTTTATTGCAATATTCAAAATACATTCTTAATTCAACGTATTGCGAGCATGAGCGCGACAAAAAGTATCAAACAGTATGACGTCAGTATAGCAACCCGCACCTAACACTTTCGTAGTGACCCGATGATTTCGAGATACTGTCCAGTTGGTTGATACTGAGATTATCAGTGTCTGTAGATCAAAGGAAATTCGTACAAATTATCAATGTATACACTTACTTATAAAACCGAAAAAAATATAAGTTTGGCATAAAAGTATGATTTTAATATGCATTCTACTACATTTGTGTATACATTTAAAATATCCTGATAATCGTAAACACGAAAAAAATATTTATACAAAGTTGCAAAAAAGGGGGACTTTTACGCTTACAGCAGATGTATTTAACCATGTAAACCCGCATTTTTGAAATTTGACAAACAAATTTGAAGAAGCTCAATGAAACGGAAGAAATCCGTCATATCAAATCAATTCTCACACCTAAGAGACAATAGTTAATTTCAAAATTAAAAACATGTAGTTTAAAAATGTAAGAGAAAGATTTTCAGCTTCAAATTGAAAAAAAAATGTAAATAGTTAAATTTTGTGTATGTTTTATATTCCAACATAGTTTCCAAATTCACGAAGTGTCCTCGATACGTGGCAAGCAATAAGTTCAAAGGCAAAATCGATTTAAGACGTCTTTTTCTAAATGGGGGTCTGCTATTCGATTTGAAATTAAATTGGATTTCAAGTAAGTGTGATTTTTTTGTTCGAAATAAAAAGAAGATATAACCCAAGTGAAAAGAAAAGTGATGGGCTGGTGATGTCGTTTTTTGAGATATAAATGATTTAAAATTTAGCGGGAAACTGAACTCCTGCTGTTTTCATGATTTCATAGGTTTAAAACCAACAAAATTTGACCATAAATAAATGTGACAAAATAAATTGAAGTTAATGTTTAACAGAATGCTCATGAAGATGTATAAAATGAAAGTATACATAAATAAAGGGTTTCATGGGAAAAATGATGCTTTTAAAAAGATAAAACCAGAAGACTCTGTGATCTGACAGCTATACAAAATCATGAGGGGTGAACCTCCTAAAGTGGAATAAATACGAATTTTACTGTATAGTAGATAGTTAAATAATGAAGTTAACCCTACGTGATTAAAACTGAATCTTGATTTTCCTCCCAGGTTAGTGTCCGGACTTCAACTGCTGTTATATGTGGGGTGTGTAATAATCAAGGCATCGCAAATTTGTGCAGAATATATATTAGTGCCCCTAATGTGACGAGAGGCTCTCTGGACAGTGTCACATGTATCATAGTATGTCAAATGCATCACACCCCGATGGCTGCATTTCTGCGGACCAATACAATAATCCCCTGCCGCCAAGACTAACAGAAAAACAAGCGCAAATCATGACCGGTATGTCGCAACCGTCACCAAAGTCAATTCATGATATGAAACTTTCTTTATTAAAAACATATAACGTACCAAAAACCCGTTGGCCAGGCTTCACTTGCTGTATCATTCATCCCAGTTGTAAAGTGATATTAACATACTATTCACAATCAAAGCTTATTATACTGATGATGATGGCGCAGAATACACGGACATTCCTTGTTTGGCGCCTGTCAATGGCGTCACAAGTGTAAACGACAGAACTGTTGCTGTGTCAACAGACAACGGTATAGGTATAATAAACATTTATTCTAAACGAGAAGAAAGTCATAAAGACTGTGAATAGGTCTTATGGAATAACTAGTCATAAAGACACCTTGCTATTTTGCGAACAGTCCAAAGGTATACAAAGAATGGATCTGTCTGACTGGAGTATTACTACTCTCTGGTTAAACAAGATCAGCTGCCGTGTGAATATTACGCCACAATAAACAAAGACAAGATATTTCAAACAAATTTTCAAAGTAAAACCGTGACGTGTTACACCATTAAGGGAGACATTTAATTCATCAGTCCTCAAGAATCCAGTCGGGATTACTGTCGATAGTCATTGTAATTGTTATGTTACAACATATAATTATCACGATGTTGTGGTGATATCTGCGGACGGAAAAGATGGGAAACAACTCCTTGGTCAGACAGATGGCGTACACCTGCCTTATGGAATATATTATGACAAGACGAAAGACACTCTGTTAATGGTAAATGCGACGGAAACAGCGTTCTTATATTATATATCGTGTTGATGTAGCTAAATATTGCTGAGTAGACGTTAATCAATGTACAATCAATCATTCAATCATTCAATTAATCTCATATCATTTACTTAAGTCTTTGAAAACCTCTGTAGTAAAAATTAAAAAAAAAATAAATGAAAAAATGAGATAAAAGTAGTTTGATTACTGATAAAAAACAAAACATGTTATAAAACATTGTGGGAAGATATGTGAGAATAGAAATAATATTTATCCTTAAGCAGCTTGTCTTGTATATAAACAGGATGCCTGGCACCAGGGCCTTACGTGTCGTGACGAGAATATGTTAAAAGACCATTGCAACAAGTACTATCTAAATGGCCTGTAGCTGACCACTTACAGGGTTGAATTTCTGGCATTTTTCATTTAAAAGTTTTTGCCTTTAACTGCCATTAATATGCCGTTAAGAAAATATTGCAAATATTCAAACGTATAGCGTGAGAGTAAGATATCAGATCTCAACACTTGTGTTGCTGTGATCGGAGAAGTAATTCCGGGATAAGATCCCCACCTACCTATTCTCTCCTATCAAAGAGCACTGGGTAGTTTACCAATTGTTTCTTTGTTTGAAATGATAATATTTGATTTCTTGACTATTTCACCATTTGGAGGGTGGAGGCAGACACAATGCACGTATAATCAATTTTACTGTTTTCCTATTTCACTTGTAATAAGGGTTTGATTTAAAGTATACAATCAAGTACAGTACATAGCATTAACTATCTAACAGCACAAGTATGTACACATAAAACTAAACAATGGAGAAACAAGTTCTATAAGCGGTATTTCAAATAGAATACCAGACAGTGTCCTTTTCCCGTAAATAACTGTTTCCCATTTCCATACGCGGGTTATCGTCCACAAATGATATCATAATAAACTCCTAGAAATTGACGTCCAAGTTCAAAACTCAAAACGGAATGGCATGTTCTACTTTCCTTCAGGTTGATAGCTGCATTTTAAAAGAAGAGAAAAAAATAATAAAATTAAAAATTGTGATATCTTCAGTTTGTGTGAAAAGTTCTATATCTTTGAAAGAGGGAATTTCTCATACTCGTAGAAGATATCCCTTACCTTTAATATGATCTTGTATACGAACCTTTAATTCTTCAATACATGTTTCATTGAAGGAGTATCTCTCTCTTGCATAGCTCTTTCGTTTGCAAATATTGGTGTAACAGGAGGGCCACCGTTCCCTCGAGTTCATTGAAATGTCTGATTTAGTCACCAATTCCCCAAATAGAAATAAAAAAAAATAAATAATAATAATAATAATAATACGACGACTACCAACTGAAGATATAATTTCAAAACAAGACAACAGCAAACACCTACAATGACCGGGAACTACAATCACAGATCACAATTTACAAGCGAACTTTACTATGAAAAACACTAATGAAAACAAGAGACAAACATAAATAACGTTAGGAGCTCGGGACAGCTGGACTTGGTACCGGCACTAGCAAAAGCCAGTGGTGGGGTTAAACCGGTTTGTGGGTACCCAAACCTCCCCTTTAAGAGTTTATTTAGCTCAAAACTTTAATAAAAAATCACATTTATGACGGTCGACATAGTAGGGGCTAGAAGCAAGTAGAGTCTAATGAGGGTTCGTTGCCAGAAGGGGCTATCTGCTGTACGAAATACACTAGGATATATTCCCTTCTGGCATGGACCACTCGCTTTATTTTCTGGCTCATCAGACGAGTTCGTACCACTAGGCTCTGAGTTACATAAGCAATTAGCAGTAAGACACAACTAATTAATTAGTTTTAAAAGAGCTGTAAAGTATTCAAAATAAATGAATGAAGTTTTATAACAGAAATTCTATCAATCTGTGATAGGTAGGCGGACGGGCGATCCTTGCAAAATTGAAAACTCTGGTGAACATGTCAAGATTTAACTAAAAACTTTTGATACTCATCCTACATGATGACGGACTGGATTTAACAAGATTAAGATAAAAAAAGTAGTTTGATAACGTTCACATGAATTCAAATAAAGTCTTGAATCAAAATTTTATTAAGAAACCACACTCCTATAGCAATGACTAGCTTTTTAAAAGCCAACAAGAAGGAACTACATTTTCCCCGAGTGGATGCCTCTCAAACATAGCATAAACGTCATTCAACTGAAGTTGATTCGAACACTTATATAACAAAACAACTAAGCCTTATTTTGAATAAACTCAATTTAAAAAATTGCAACAATTTAACTTTATCACAATAATATAAATACGAAAATCACTCAAACCCATTCCCTAAATAAGTTTAATTCCCATTTGCAAACACAGATAATATTTTTTTAAGCTGCTTCATTGGCATATCATTTGTTCTCTATCAGCTTTTACACATATTTAAGTTATGGTATTTCAAATGAATGGATTTGAGGTACGCTAAGAGACATAAGTTGTCGAAATTGTCATATGCAGGCACTAAAATTTACAGGAACCTTGGTATTTTGTTATTTATCTGTTAATAATTGATGCTATATTTTACCTGTTACCTGTATTGTGTGGACTTTGATCTTATTAGTTTCTCGTCTGTTCACAGGGTAAACGAAAAAACAAATGATTTAAAATGAAGAGTGTCTGAAACTGCAAAACGGTAAGACAAAATAAAATTTATAAACATAGTCCGTTAAGCTTTACAAAAATTTCTCGGTTTAGAGACAAAATCTACCAGAGAACTCCACAATTGAAAGAGTAAAAAGCGTAAAATATTTCACCTTTCACACCTTATTTTTGTTTTGTATTATTTCTACATGATTTTAAAATCATAACACTTCTTATTTAAAGTGTTTCACTATACTTCTTTTACAAGGATACTATTTACATGATTTAAATCATGTCTAACTTGAATTAGTCGGAAATTAATGAATTAAATACCTGCCTTATATATTAACACTAGCCGATAGCTCATGGATTTTGTTGCATTAACATTATCATAATATGATCAAATAAGCGTTTTTTTTTAAATGCAAATTATATTTATTAAAATATACCAAAGTACTGGACATATGATTTCTTTTATATTAAATCTTAGGCCATATTAAACTTATTCATCGTAAAAGTTATATTCCCAAAATCAAACTGCAGCTCTGTATATGGGTCACCTATAGGACATCTAGGTTCCTGAGAGAATTAATAAGAAAGGGATATACAATGCTTTTCAAAATGAACGATAAGTTAGAGTTTGAATAAATACAACTGAAGTGTAATGTTTGATATTTGTATTGGATGCGGGGTTACAAACACCAGACAAGGCAAAAGCAAACACTGTCATTCATTTCCATCAAATGTCATAATTTTGCAATTTAAGAGAGTTTATCACTAAATTTGAAAATAAGTAGGATTTCCAAAAAAACGTAATTTTTGAAAGCGGAAGGAAAAGAAATTATTCTAGTGAAAAAATATGATAGGTTGATGATCTCGTTTTAAGATATAAGTGATTGAAAATTTAGCAGGTAATTGAATTCCTCTGAAGTTTTAATAGGTTTAATACTAGCAAGGTTTGACCATAAATGAATGTGACAAAATAAATACATCGTAGGCGTATAAAAACGAATTTTACTGTATAGTAGATAATTCAATGATGAAGTAATAACTAAATACCGAAATAACTGTGAATTTAAATTCTGCATATGCGCATTTCGACAACTTATGTCTCTCAGTGCAGATGAAATCGAAACGTTTGGAAGACTATAAACACAAAGATATTTTAAAAGTGATAGAGAAAAAATAACCAAAATGGTCTAAATATAAAGCCAAAATCAGTTAAGGACAGAGCTTTGCATGAGGGAGATACTTCTTAGTTTTCAACAAAATTTACAAAAATTTTAATATTGTAAGGTTTCTAATAGAATCGGCTTTGGGGTCAGCACCGAAGTATTGACTATTGGGCTGGTGAATAAAATCGGGGACTAACAGTCGACCAGCAATGGCATCGACCCAGTGGTAACAAATAACTAATTAAATACCGAAGTAACTGTGAATTCAAATTCTGCATATGCGCATTTCGACAACATATGTCTCTTCAGTGCAGATGAAATCGGGAAGATATGCGTTATTAAAATTAAGTGTTGATTTTTTCCCAGGTGACTGTAGACACTTCAACTCCTGTTATATGTTGTGTGTGTGAAACTGAACACATCTCAAATTCAATTGTGCAGAATATTGGTTTCCCGAATGTGAAGACAGGCTTTTTGGAGAGTGTCACAAGTATCATATAATGTCCAAGGCATCACAAACCGATGGCTGCATTCCTGTGGACCAATACAATCAGCTTCCGTCGTCAACAGAGGAAGAAAAACAAACGCAAATTATGACAGTTTTACCACAACCGTCACCGAAGTTAATTTATGAAATCAAACTGTCTTTATTGAAGACATACATTATACCTGAAACTTACTTTCCAGGTTACAAAGGTTGTATCATTCATCCGAGTGGTAAATTGATATTAAGTGATAGATCCCATTCTAAACTTATTGTTCTGAATGATGATGGTACAATAGACAACGAGATTACTTGTTCGTCGTTTGTCAATGACGTCACAACAATAGACGATACCACTGTTGCCGTATCAACATACGAAAGTATAGACGTCATTGACATTTACTCTAAACAAAAATATAAGGTTATAAAGACTGACCATGCAGTATACGGAATAACACACCACAAAGGTGCATTACTGTGGTGTGAAACATCCAAAGGTATACAGAGAACGGATCTGTCTGACTGGAGTATAACTACCCTGGTTAAGCAAGATCGGCTTCCGAAGGGATCTTACGTAACAACGAACGAAGACCAGATATATCAAACAAATTATCAAACTAAAACAGTGACGTGTTACACAATTAAGGGAGATAAATTATGGGAATATAAAAACCAGCCATTCACTAAGAAACCATCCGCTATAACTGTCGAAAGTAATTGTAATTGTTATGTTACATCAGACAATGATCATGATGTAGTGGTGATATCACCGGACGGAAAGGATGCAAAACAACTCTTAACTTGGACGGATGGTCTTGATCGTCCATATGGAATATATTATGACAAGACGAAAAGAAATCTGTTAATTGTAAACGCTATGGGACCAGCCTTCTTGTATGATGTGCTTAAATAGTTGGAAATAATGAAAAAATGAATGAGAATAATGTGTTTAGTGAATTTTACTTCGAATCCCTGATTTAAATAGGTTTTGTGGACTGGTAAATGAGAAATTATGAGGCCTGATGCTAGGACACAGCGTGGTATTTTCTTTTTTCTGTACTACACGGAAAACATAAAACGTAGACTTTCTCATTTGCGGACCAGGAGTTATTTCTTCGGGGGAGGGGGTTGGGATGGGGTTAGAACCTGTTTTTCTAGAAATTCGTTTCAAATTTCATACACGATTTTGACAAAAAATGTCAAAAACTAAAACACTTTTTTTTTGCAGGCTGGATGCACCGGCGTTATTAGGTTAAACGCGACATGAACATTGCAATCAAATAACGTGCTGGTGAAAAAAATAAAGTGCTCTTTTGTCAGTTATTTGGTGAAGCTCTCTTTAAATTGTCTTTACCTCTCTGTTTTTCGCCTTTGTCAGTCATAATTGTCTGTATTTTAATCATTGTAAGTATGGCCAATTTAAATATAAACTGATTCTCAAATATATTGAAATTTTACTTAGCAGTTGATGGTAACATATTTGTATCCACAATCTACAAATCAGTTATTTTGTCAGCATAAAGTAAAAGGCGCCATGTTTTATTTTGTTTATGTATACTACATGTACTGGCAAGACTAAGTAGTTCCTATTCACTACACGTGGTTAAGGTAAATATATATCCATTTTTTTTAATTAATAATGACGTTGGTAAAACAAAGTCAATTACTGAGTATTTTTACTGAAAAGAACAAGGAAACAAACATAAAACTAAACGTAATGCTTGAGATTTTGTCATATGTAAACCTAGCCAACTCACTAACGATATATTTAACGTTATGTTATTGGATGAAATATTATCTTAATAAACTAATACACATCTACAATGGCTGGAAAATTTGTGATTCATGATTTCGGCCATTGAAATTTATAATTAGGGCCCCGCCATGAAATGGCGCCACCCTGTAGTAATCAGCCTGTCCGTCCGTCTGTCTGTCCGCCGGCGTTTTCTATGTCGTACGATAACTCAAGATTGCCTTCACCGATTTTAATGATTTTTTTCACTCAAAGTTGAACTTGACCAAAGGAAGAACCTTTTCGTTTTTGAGAAAAATCGGAAAATGATTTCAGGGAAAAAACTTCGTTTTTATATGAAAAAGTGCATATTTTTAGAATGAGCTCTATGTCGTTTAACTAAATATTGCCTTTAGGGGTTTTAATCATTTTGATACTCAAGGTTGGACTTGACCAAAGGAAGCTCCCTTAGAGAAAAATCAGAAAATGATTTCTGATATGAAAAAGTGCATTTTTTAGAACTAACTCTATGTCGTATGATATCTAAAGATTGCCATCAGTGATTTTAGTCATTTTAATACTCAAGGTTGGACTTGACCAAAGGAAGCTTCCTTTCGTTTTTGAGAAAAATCGAAAAATGATTTTTTGGAAAAAAAACTTAGTTTTTATATGAAAAAGTGCATATTTTTTTAGAATTAGCTCTTTGTCGTTCGATAACTTACGATTGCCTTTTCAGGGAATTTAGCGATTTTGATACTCAAGGTTGGACTTGACCAAAGGAAGCTCCGTTTTGATTTTGAGGAAAATCCGAAAATAATTTTCGGGGAAAAACTTCGTTTTCATATGAAAAAGTGCATATTATGAGAATTAGCCCTATGTCGTACGATAACTTAAGTTTGCCTACAGGGATTTTAAGGATTTTGATACTCAAACTTGAAATTGACCAAAGAAAAGCTGCCTTTCGTTTTTGAGGAAAATCCGAAAACAGTTTTGAGGGAAAACTTAGTTTTTATATGAAAAGGTGCATATTTTGAGAATTAGGTCTATGTCATACAATAAATTGAGATTGACTTCAGGGATTATTTGATTTTGATACACAAGGTTGGTCTTGACCAAAGGAAGCTCCGAAAACAATTTTATTGAAAAAAATGTTTTTATATGAAAAAAGTTTTTATTTTGAAAATAAGCTCTATGTTGTATGATAACTTGAAATTACTTCACAGATTTTTAGGCACAGTGTTGGACTTGATCAAAAGAAAGTCCTTAATTCATTGATTTTGAGGAGAATCATGAAAAATGTTTTGTTGGAAGAACTTAGATTTTATATGAAAAAATTCATATTTTGAGAATTAGCTCTATTGTATGATAACTTGAAATGACCCTCATAGTGAATGAAAGGATATGGAGTTAATGCACATATATTATATTATTTTCAATGTCTTGATTTGATCTGAACAGATTAGACATAAGTTGTCAAAGCGGCCATATGTAGAAACTAAATTTACAATGACTTAGGATTTTGTTATTTATGTTTTTCCCCAAAAATTGTTTTATGATTTCCATGAAATTCCGCAAACAGGTTTTTAGGACACACAAGGGGGCGGGGCCCTTCCTGACTTTGTCAGTTTTCTAGTTCTCATTTTAACCGTCTTTGTAGTTTGTTGGTTCTATCTTTTATAGGATTAAACACCGTTTTAAAGGAATTTATATTTATAAACAAATAAAAGTCCGAAGGACTTTTATGATATGTTTGTGAGTGACTTGGTCCCGTTTATACTCCTATAAATTCCTTTCAAACGGTGTTAAATCCTTATAATTCTTTCAATTTGATGATAAATAATTAAATTCTTACGTTTGTAATGCCAACCACACGTTTTTGTTCTATTTGATTCACTCGGCGTATGAATTTAAGGTGAACTTAAATGTGGTTCGGTCAACGTCGTCTATCGAAAAATAAACGACTTCAGAAATTGCTACCGGAAGTAAATTCAACCAATCATATCAGCGTATTTCCTATTATGCAAATCATATCAGAAATATTGACTATTTAGTTTTCTAAGCAGTCTTTTCATTCAATTACATGTTGTTATTTATCACAGCTCAAAATTTGTTCAAGATTTTTCAAGGGACTATTGTTGTTTTTAAATGTGTTAAAATTAATTTCCTTGATTCCGTTATAATTTGCATACCATATGTTAACTATACTAATACATTTTATCCATTTTATCAGTTTTGCCGTATATTTACAGTAATAATCTATTTTCAATTATCTTTAATTGTTTATCATAAAGTGCTTAATGTTTGTAATTTTCAAACCAGAATTAATATTTAATCTTCGAGAACTTTGTTTAATACAGTTTTATACTTCATTTTGATTAAGCTTTACATAATGACAACGCCGAAATAAGTTCCATACTGAAAGTCAACGTTGTATTAGCTCAACTAGCATATGATTTAGTTTCCCAATGGATTGATTACTTAATTAGTCTATCAGACAATATTTGTCTGTCATTGCCTGTCGCATTGGCATCACCGCAAATATACAAACAAAATGACATTATTGTAGTAGAATTTCTGCTACACATCGGCAACATCGAACTATAATGTTCACCTAAAATCTTTCTTGAACTCATGGATATTTAGATAGTTGGCCCTGACTCACAGCTACTTAACCAGTTTGTTATGAAGTCAGAGTTTACAACCTTACCTAAAAGTAAGTTTTACTGTACCGGTATATTTGAGTGGTTTTTGCAAGCCATAGTTTTAACATAAAAGGCGTATATGGCAATCGGGGATGGTACAAAACCGTATTTTTATTTAATTAAGCATGTCATTTCTTCAGATAAGCAAAAGTAATTTTATCTAATATTAAGTTCAGAATACTACTTACATTTTGCAAGTACTGAAATTATATAAATAGATATAATCGTAAAGATTCAATTGCGCTTTTGTGAAAAGTACAACTGCACGAATCAATCAATTTTTGAAACTTACTTTTATTTTAATCTGCTTGTTAAGGATGTAGTAAGGTTAATATAAATAAATGTACGATTTTAAATTGATACCCTAAATGGAAAAAAAGCATTGTTAAAGGATTAGGGCCAGCCAAAAATATTGATAGGTTATGGGCATTTTTTTCAAGATATTTCACATTCTAAAATTGGCGGGAAAGACTCTCTTGGACTTTAACCTTAGTATAGCATGGGTGCATTATTAATCTGTTTAACAAGGAAAAATCTACAATTTAATAAAATTTTGCTTACTTACTTAAAATGAGCCTCCGAAGACTTTGATGACTAGAAAATTGGGTATAAGGGGGCAAAATATTTTACATAGCAATATTGGATAAAATCAGAGAAATCCGAATGACTTTTACAAATTTCAAAAACCGGTGCAGTTTTTGAAATTTGTAAAAGTCATTCGGATTTCTCTGATTTTATCCAATATTCGGTTTTTGAAATTTGTTAAAGTCATTCGGATTTCTCTGATTTTATCCAATATTGCTATGTAAAATATTTTGCCCCATTATACCCAATTTTCTACATTCTTAAGTAATGTACTATTTTCTACATTCTTAAGTAATGTACTATTTCTTTTCTTGGTTCCAATTTTTTCTTGATACCAACTATACTTTTGCAGTCGTAATTTTAGAACTCGTTCACCAGATCTGGAGCTATGTTTCCTTCAGGTGTTCTAGTAAAATATATGGCACCATTATTAAATAATATCTCCCCCTAAAGTAATTTTTGCAGCTATTTATCCCTCCTTAAAATTTTTTTTGTCAGAATCCTTTTCTGTTTTAACAGAATAAATTGTTTTACTTTAAGAACACATGCATGTACTTAAAACAACTCCTTAGAACAAATTACATTTCAATATCTATGTCCAACTTGTAAAATTTTGCAAATTTAATTAAGAATAATGAAATAATATATAATTTGAAGATCAATTATCTATCAGCCTGTAATCTTGGGAATGAAAGACAAATAAAGTATAGTTTTGTCAAAAATGCATCTAAAAAGCTGATGATACCGCATCCATAACATGATCAACATGGATGTAGTGTTGTATTGCTCGACATCTGGCAATGAATTCCGCCCAATCCGGTGCTAGGGGCCGTATTAAACTTACTGTGAGGTATGAGCAAAGCTCATTGTTGAAGGCGTCAAGGTGACTTTAAGATGAAGAACAGCAACTAAGACGTTCTTCCATTGCATGTTTTTACTTTGTGTTTGTAGAGATTTTGACTTATATCACATGATCTGCATTTGCTCCAAATATCCAATATGTTTAATTTTTAATATGCAACTACATGTAAAACAAATTAATTGTTATTTTTTCTGAGGTACTTCGGATATGTTCGTTTGCTGCTTGTGGATCCCGGAAACAATTACCTTAATATTACAGAAAATTATTTCAAAAAATGATATCATGAAATGTCATGAATACAGTTGAGTCTCCTAAGTGGGCGCAACTTATAAGTTGGCGCTCATGAAGAAAACGATTACCGTTTTAATGTGAAGATTGGTACAGAAGAATTTCTGTAAGAACGTCAAGCCAAGATAGCCAATGACGTATACATCTGTTTTGAGTTTATACGGAACTGTAAAAAACCAAAACGGTGCCACAATCGTTATTTATAGAGTAAATTGTTGTTGGACGATTACTGAAATGTTTTTTGTTGAAAGTATTTTTGTTTTTATATTGAGCATTCCCACCTTCCACTGAAAACCTGATACTGCAAATAACTTTTTATTTTGTGTTCTCGGTACATTCAGATCCACATACTGCGCCGACTTATAATACATTTAAACATGGTTAATTAACGGTCATTTTAGCTTGATTTTCATATGTTTAATTGAAGTTCTAATTCTTGATTCTGCATGACTTGACAGCTGATTTTTGCATGTTTATTTTGCTGAAAATAAAAAAAATGTGTTGGAATTACAAGACTGCATCGTAGTCATTCATTACAACATGCAAGCCGATGTCCAAAAACCAGGTTCTTCTTGTGATTGTTATAAATGAAATCCATCCTGTTGATACACCATTGGAACACAATGTGCGACCCATAATTTTACATTTTCCGCCATCGTTTTCAAACCTGTAATACAATTTGTCTGCCCTTTCAGCAAAAAGGCACAAATAAGGTAATTCCATGTGTCGGCAATAATAGGTATAAATTGTCACATGTCTTTCAGTATAACCCCTTTAGAATGTTAAATATTTTACGAAAGGATATGGAGTAAATGAACATGAGACCATAACACACATGTTAACTCCAACTGCAATAATTTTTATGAGCTGTATGGCCATTTCGGAAATCTATTCCTCATCAGCAGCACTAGAACCCAAACAAAGGAAATGCATAATTTCAAAAAATGTCTAAATTGCATAAAACGAAACGAAATCCGAATAATCAGTCATATCAAATATGGCTAAGGACAAAACTACGATGGAGGGAGTTAATCCTTCAGTTTTAGAATTTACACAAATTTAGATAATAGAAATTGAACAAAGTGTACACATGAGATATTATCTCATGTACAAGTAAACCATATCTAAGAAAAAGAGCATACATCTCTACCACGGGGAATTGTTTTACCAACTCCACGCTGCAATAAAAGACAAACTCCTGTATTAAATATTTTACGAAAGGATATGGAGTAAATGAACATGAGACCATAACACACATGTTAACTCCAACTGCAATAATTTTTATGAGCTGTATGGCCATTTCGGAAATTTATTCCTCATCAGCAGCACTAGAACCCAACCAAAGGAAATGCATAATTTCAAAAAATGTCTGAATTGCATAAAACGAAACGAAATCCGAATAATCAGTCATATCAAATATGGCTAAGGACAAAACTACGATGGAGGGAGTTAATCCTTCAGTTTTAGAATTTACACAAATTTAGATAATAGAAATTGAACAAAGTGTTCACATGAGATATTATCTCATGTACAAGTACACCATATCTAAGAAAAATAAAGAGCATACATCTCTACCACGGGGAATTGTTTTACCAACTCCACACTGCAATAAAAGACAAACTCCTGTATTAAATATTTTACGAAAGGATATGGAGTAAATGAACATGAGACCATAACATAAAGTCCAGATTCTTTGACAATAACACTTCGGTTGGTCATTTAAAAACACTTTACCAAGAATGTTTATTCTCAGCTGATCTATCTAAACAATTACCGATCATGTTAGTTTGAAAGAGTGTTAGAAAAGTACAAAACTCACGGCGGTACTCGAACAGAGATAAAAAAAAATACTATAAAAACTTTATTAAATTATTATATTTTCACTATAAAATTACAAATGTTTATATTTTCGTTTTTCTTTTAATATTTACAGGTTTTTTTCTGTTAAACATCAGTTGGTATTCTTTCTCTCGGTTTTTTAATTTTCAGCCCTGTTGGTCCCTAGTTGAAATGCATATAACAGAAACTTTGGACACTTAACTATCTTCTTTTTTGTTATTCAAGTTGTTTTTAAATATGTGCATTTTTGTTTATATTTATATTTAAATTTCGGCCTTCTGTCACATTTTATATTGTTCATACAATGTATTCACGCCAATGTTTTATCATATCAATATACTCGACTAAGTCTACATGAATTGAAATGCATAGAATTTAATACAATTTAATAGAATATTAACTGCCTTAGAAACATAAAATGTTAATTTTAGGCAGTATGACGTCGTGAATATGGAAGTAAATCACTGGTGTCAATAAGTGCGTTCCGACGGTGATGTTTTTTTTTGTATTTTCTTTTTCTTTGGATGCTGAAGGAAAGAAAAATAATAAAACACCAATGATAGTGAAAGACAAAATTTAAATAAAAAAAAGACACCCTCGGGTAAGATGCCTTTGGTATTTTAGATTTCTTGTCTGGCACCCTCTCCGAGTGTTAGATTCATATACTGTTTATCAATTCACAGTTACATGGTTGCATTTGGATACCTGTGTTAAGAAGATTAGGGTTTAAAGAATGTTTTCGATTAAAGAAAATACAATGGAGGTTTGTCGCGCCATAAAACTTTTTTATCTCAACATTTTTGAAAGGCCTTACGCATTTCAGGACCATTGCAATTTACAATTTTTCCGATGGTTTTCACCTATGTAGTGAGATTTACATACCCTTAAATTACGAAAAAGATACACGCAAGACAGTAAAATAACTGGATGAATTTCAAAATGGATTTAAATGACTCGACATCCCGTTCAATTAGATTGGAATAGTCTACTCGTGAATGTTAGACTCGTCCAGAAGTATAAAGGGTTGACGATCCGATTAGCTTATAAAACTGACGAAACTGCATTAGTCTCACAACTATTAATGAGCAGTCCAGAAGTATTATCTTTACATAATAAGGTGTGTGAAATTTACACCTATTTTATTGTGCAATCACACCAAGTATTGTAAGTATTGGAGGACAAAATAAAAAAAGGGGCCAACTAGGTCAAATTGAGAATTATCTAATTTTGTAATCATATTTGGTGATTTGTTTCCATATCAGTTTTTAAACATCTTCGACTTTATGGTCTTCCAAACACTTAGATTTAATCTGCACTGAAGAGACATAAGTTGGCGAAATGCGCATACGCAGGATCAAAATTCACAGTAACTTCGGTATTAAGTTATTTTTAAACAAAGCCGAAATATTTATTTTGTCTAACAATTTTACCACCTTTGTTATGTATGGTAACTGAGACAACAGTCGTCCGTAATTTGTGTGGTATATTTGTTTAGCATAACACCGATATTTTCATGTTTATTCATATTACTAGAAGATGGGGGTTTATATTTGTAAGGGGAGAAAAAAGATTCTCCATATAAATACACTTTCGTCACAAACGGAATCTTTGAACCTATAGCATCCTGGCCGTAGTAGTTTTCTTGATAAACGTTTATTCTCATTTACTTTACAATTAACTAAACGCAAAAAGGGTTCGTACGAAGGTGAAGAGGTAGTACTGTTTATATATATGGCATCTACTTTCACTTCATGTCCTATTTCACTCGGCTATCATACTGTTAATAGGGCTTAATTTTCACGGTAAGAAATTTTCGCGGTTTTGAACCTTGGATTTATTTGCGGGTTTTTATACTCGCGGATAAATCGTGTCATATGACATTTGATATTTCGCTGGCTCTACCGATTAACGTTGGGTCGCATAGGAAGGTCAACTGGTAAACAGGAAAATTCGATATTATATAACAGTTATCACCCTAGATAGTGTGTGACCCAGTGGTTCCTCTCCCCTTGAAATTAAGGTCACCCTCGAGCAAGCTCTCGGGTGACCTTACCATCTCGGGAAAAGAAGCCGCTGTGTCACACACTATGTAGGTTGATAACTGTATATTACAATGAAATATTCGCGGCGCTAATTTTTCGTGCTAATCATATAAAACGTGAATAGTGCAAAAATAAATATAACAACCATACAATAATTCTGATTATAAATAGATGCCGAAAGCTTTATACACACCGTACAACCGCTTTGTATCATTTTGATCATCGGCCGATTGATACAATCATCGATGTTTGTTTACATCCTGAGAAGTGAAATAGTGGTGTTAAGATTTTTGATATTTAATATGATTTTAAGCAGAAACATGTATTGATTTGGATGTAAAAATGAAGACTATAAATTACATAATGAAAACAATAAATTACTTTCTTATATCATGTACATTTCGGAGGACTTTGAATCAAATGTATACTGAAAATCTTGCAAAAAACTCACATCATGAACTTCAATCACTTATTACACAGAACTTGGTATTTAACAAAGTATTATTTAACATTAGCATTAAAGATGAATCTATTACCTTTCTTTTGATATATGCTGCAGTATTCAAATGTTGTTGTTTTCGTGAAATTTGACTTAACTCAACACTACATGTGAAAAATAGGATACGATCTTCGGCCGATTCATTTCATTGAATGATACGATCCTCAGCAGAGATCACCTACGATCAACGGCTGTGTTGTGATATATCTCAGGGGATAAAACTGCATTTCAAAAGGTTATTTAAATATAAAAAAGGTTAATTTACAAAAAATATAATATTGATGACTTGTAATAGTAAAAAAATATACCTTAGGAGCATCTATATCTTACATTCAATTGAAACTGATTAAAATTCATACGGGTGTTATATAAATAGACCTAAACAAGCCTGGGACTAATCCAAAGTAGACAGCAGCTCAACTGTGAACGACAAAAGTTCGTTTACTGCGTTATTTCCGGGGCGTAAAAGTAAGTTTTTATGAGAATAAACGTTCTTTAGAGTACAGACAGGGACGGTAATCTGCGTGATATATAACAAAGCGGTATATATATATAGTTTCATGTTGTAAAAATTTTAGAGATATACAGCTGACATTTTGTTGGATTGGATGAGCTGCTATAATGCAACTTACGGTTTCGGACTTTGTTTAGTATATACAATTCAAATTTTGACTGAAAAGTGAGCATTCATCATAGTTTCAGTAACGACTTTCGATTTTCATCATGTGACGTGACCTCGCTTACAAAATTGTAGGGTAAAAAATACACGGGATACAAAGATCCATATTACACATATCCACAAATACCATGGTTTTAAATGATGTGGTCATAACAAAATCGTGATACATAGCAAAGTAATTAAGAACCGAACTATCAGTCTAAAAAAGAATAATCCAAAGGCATTGAAAATAGTGGAAACACAAAGATACAAAGACATCGCATAAGTATTGCACATAAAAAAAATGGAGACAAACATACGGATGAATAGCACAGAACCAATTTATAAGCCATGGGTCATATCTGATCCACTAGTAGAATAAGCATCTCCTGCTTCTTATAGGAGGACACTCACTGTGTTGAACATGTCAAATCCGGTAGTGAAGTCAAATCTAGTAGAGGCAACAACATTCTTTAGCTGTTTAAGGGAAAGATTTGACACAAGCTAACTCAACATTTAAAACGTTTTTTTTTTGGAATTGGACCCCATTTTTGGGAATTGGACCCTAACTTTGCATCGCTTTGACCTCATCTGGCAATCCTACTTATTCCCCAACTACATTATCAAGGGACGAGATAATCACAAATCACACTTCTGTGTTAGCATCATTCGGTATCAAAGTTGATAAGAATAACGGTTATCTCCCTTATATTTACTGGGTGCCTAAGCTTCACAAGAATCCCTACAAACAGAGATTCATTGCAGGATCTGCCAGATGCACCACTAAGCCCCTATCCAAACTCCTTACCACTTTACTGACTGCAGTTAGAGATGGTCTAAAAAGCTACTGTGAAAAAGCCTATCCCACGAGCGGCGTGAATCAGATGTGGATTCTTAAAAATTCCAAAGATCTCCTTGAACAGCTCTCCTCAAACAGTCTCGCATACTGCAATAGCATTCAAACTTTTGCTTTTTCTACCCTATTTACAACTCTTCCCCATAATAAACTTAAAACAGTAATTTCCGATCTGATACATCAATGTTTCTGTACCAAAAATGGAGAACGCAGGTATTCCTATCTGGTAATAGGAAAAAAAACATATTTTGTAAAGAACCACACTGAGTCAAACAAGAAATACAGTGAAAATGACATGATTAAGTTGCTTGAATTTTTGATCGACAACATTTTTGTTGAATGTGGAGGCCGTGTTTTTCAACAGACAACAGGGATTCGTATCGGAACAAATTGTGCGCCACTTTTAGCTGACCTTTTCCTTTTTTCATATGAAGCAAAGTTTTTACAAGGGCTGATACAACAGAAACAAAAACAACTAGCCCAGACTTTTAATTTCAGCTTAAGATATATAGACGATGTACTTTCTCTTAATAACCCAAGATTTAAAGAATATTTACATCGTATCTACCCCAATGAACTTGAAATTAAAGAGACAACCGATACACCCGATTCTGCTTCATACCTTGACCTTTTGTTATACATTGACGAACATGGACGTCTGAAATCTAGATTATATGACAAACGTGATGATTTTGACTTTCCAATTGTGAACTTTCCCTTTCTCTGCAGCAAGATACCTGCATCCCCAGCATATGGAGTATATATTTCACAATTAATTCATTACTGTAGAGCGTGCAGTACATACAGTGACTTTGTGGAAAGAGCAAAAGCACTGTCACAAAACTGCTGAGTGAGGGATATGTTCAGCCTTTGTTACTTTCGTCCCTTCAGAAATTCTATGGTCGTCACCACGACATCATAGATAGATATGAAATGTCAGTGTCACAAATAAAAACTGACATTTTCAGCTAGATTCGCGTCTTCCCTGATTTGACATTACCGGTTTTGACTTTACCCTGGATTGACCCACTGACAGTGTGACGGGTGCTGTGCATAGAGCAGGACATGCTTACCCTTCCGGGGCACCTAATGTCACTCTTGTTTATTGAGAGTTCACACTGTTAGTGCTTTAGTTTTTTGTGTTGTATATGTAATGTTCGTGTGTTTTGTGGGCATGTGGTGTCTTTGGTCTTCCGTCTTTTGTTGTTCTTGCTTTTGCCTTGTCTCGGGACTTTGATTTGTGTAATCTTGTGCTTTGTTCCTTCGGTATTCTACTGCCGTTGTTTTGCCACATTAGTCCTTTGATGGCCGTGCAAAAAGGTGATTTTTTTTATATTCGCCCTATATCTAATATGGCTGCAAGCGGGGGAAATAGATAAACATTGGACTAATGGAAAAACACATGGCCTTATGGAAAAACACATTCAAAGATCTTCTCTGAAACTGCTAGACAAATTAATTTAAACATATTTATTCATAAATTTCCAACATGTGTATAATATAATACAAATCACAATACAAAATGCAAATGACAGGATTAGGTAACAAGCCCAAAATAGCTTTTCGAGATTTTATGTTCATACGTAATCATGCTCGGTGAAAAAACAAGAAATTTAATATTGAAAATACAAATGTTAAAATTTTGAAATTAGAACAATAGACATCCTAAGGTTACATATTGTACACATATCAAGTATTGAAAGAAAGAAACATATATGTATATATAATGCAAGTCAGGTGTTAAATCGTTTGCTTTTTACTATAAATTTCTGAACCATAGTAAATATATGCTTGTTCTGGTCATCACTTAATACCTGAGAACCATACAATAATAGTCTAGTGTCAATTACAACTGGTACATTGATAGAAAAAATGGTGTCCTCTCTCAAGTTAGAATATCTAGTACAGTGCAAGAGAAAATGTTGGGCTGATTCTCTGTAACCACATACACAATTAGGCGTTAAGTTTTTCCTAAACAAGTCATCATTAAGTGAACTACAAGACATTCGTATTCTACATTGAAGAACTTCACCCATTCGTGTACCGACATAATAATAAACTGGACATTTATTGTTTTGTTTTTGAACCGCAGATTTAAACATACTTAATGAATTCGTTTGTCGAACACATGTAGGTAAGACATTCCATAATTTCGTTGCAGAAGGCAAAAAATAGTCGCGGTAAAAATTTGTCCTAGTGCGAATTTCAATAAGATTTTGTGATTGTCGGGTATTATGAGTATGTCGTTCGGCTACGAAATTTGGAATTAAATTTTGTAAATACTCGGGAGTTTCTTTATTTATAATCTTTTTGAATAGGATAAGTCTGTGATTTTTCCTCCGCTCTGAGAGCTTTACCCACCCTGTTTCGTTGTAGAGATTTTGGATTGGGGTTAATTTAGTTCCACCAGTTACAATCCTTGCCGCTTCCAGCTGAACATTTTCAATTTTGGTGACAAGAGTTTGGTTTTGGTTATCCCAAATGACGTCCCCGTATTCCAGAATAAGTCTTATATAAGACGAATAAATTTTTTCTAGAGTAAATCTGTCCAAAATAAAACGAAATTTACGTAAAAGATTGATCCTAATGTATGCCTTACTGACTATATGTTCTATATGATTATGCCAGGTTCCGTCATTAGATATAAAGATCCCTAAATGTTTATGGCAAGTAACGTCTTGTAAGTTATGAAAATTCATTTCTAAATGGGGATGCACTGGTTTATTTATTTTACGCGATATAGTCATCGTTTCTGTCTTCCTAAGGTTGAATTTAACAAGCCATCTTTCTGACCAATTATGGATTTTACGCAAGTCGTTATTCAAAGTTTCTGCAGTAGTTTCAGGATTGTCAACTTCTAAATATATGCTTGTGTCATCAGCAAAAAGTTTGATGTTTGCATTTATGTCTTCAACGATATCATTAATATAAAGGATAAAAAGCAAGGGGCCAAGAATAGAACCTTGCGGCACTCCTGCGTTAATAGAGATCCACTCACACTCAACATTATTTATAACAACCCTCTGAACCCTTCCGGTCAAATAATTTGCCAACCATTTAAGTAAATTTCCCGAAAAACCAAAATTTTCTAGTTTGAATAACAGTCCCTTATGCCAAACCCTATGAAATGCCTTGCTGATGTCACAAAAAATTACCCTTATCTCTTTACCATTATCTAACGCCCTTCCAAATTCATTTATAATATAAACTAACTGATTTACAGCGGAGTCCCCTTTCGTGAAACCAGATTGATTTCTTGCTAGACAAATTGGAGCAAAACTTGGTCATAACAGTGTTTTGGTGGCCACCAGCAAAACAAAATGTTTTTATTCAGCCCTATGTAAAGATGGTGTCAGCGGGGTAACAAAGGTTATTATTTTCCAACATAATGATTCAAAGATTCTTTCATGTTAAACTATAGAGTTACTGTGGCCTTGTGAGTCATGGATCCCCAGCCGCACCTCGACTTCTTCGTGAATTTTCTAAAAAGAAGATAAAAAAGGAATCATTGGAAAAAAAATAAACAGTGCACCTCTAAAATATGTAATTAAGCTCCACCATAAGTCATAAAATTCCAAGCAGTGGATATCAGCTTTTGGCACCGCGCTAAAAAAGACAACGTATAAGTCATGGCAAAAATCTTTAAAACAAGTGTGGACCCAAATTAATGTCTCGCCCGTCCCTACATGGTCACAAAATTCATGTGAATTCTCAAACTGACTAAATCAGAAAACTTAACATGTTCACTAGACTGTGAAATTAGGGTTAGTGACAAAAGCAATAAAGCAGACTGGCATGAAACAACGGCAGTAGAATACCGAAGGAACAAAGGTAGTGATAATTACAAAAATCGAAGTCTAAAGACATGGCAAAAACCGCAACAGAGAAAAACATGAAAAACAAGGACAAAACAAGGACGTGAGACAGCCACAATAAACGGAAATAAAAAAGACGACATTAAGGCTAAGGCACTCATAGTCTAAACTCCATGATAACCGAGAGTGACATTCAGGTGCTCCGGAAGGGTAAGCATGTCCTGCTCTGCTAGTAGCACCCGTCACACTATCAGTGAGTCAATTTAGGGTAGAGTCAAAACCGGGGATGTCAAATCCGTGAAGACGTGAAATCTAGCTGAAAATGTCCGTTTTCATTTGGGACACAGACACGTCATATCTGTCAATGATGTCACGGTGACGGCCATAGAATTTCTGAAGGGATGAAAGTAACAAAGGCTGAACAAATCCCTGACTAAGCAGCTTTTGGAACAGTGTTTTGGCTCTATTCAAAAAATCAATGTATACACTACATGCCCGACAGTAACTAATCAACTGTTAAATGTACACTCCATATGCTGGAGAGGTAGGTATATTACTGCTCAGAAAGGGAAAGTTCACAACTGGGAAGTTAAAGTCATCACGCTTCTCATATAGCTTAGACTTCAAACGCCCATCTTCGTCAATGTATATTAAAAGATCTAAGTACGAAGCTGAAGTAGGTGTATCAGTAATCTCTTTAATTTCACGCAGTAAGTTCCCATGGGAATTGTCTGCTGAAAAACGCGGCCTCCAAATTCGACAAAAATATTGTCTATTAAAAATTCCAACATCTTGATTACGTCATTCGCTGTGTACTTCTTGTTTGACTCATAGTGGTTCTTAACAAAATACGTTTTGTCTTTCCCTACTACTAAATAAGTGTATCTGCGCTCTCTGATTTTATTGCAGAAACATTGATGTATCAAATCAGAAATTACTGTTTTCAATTTATTGTGTGGCAGGGTAGTATAAAGAGTAGAAAAATTAAAAGTTTGTATGCTATGGCAATGGGTAAGACTGCTAGAGGCTAGCTGTTCAAGGAAGTCTTTAGAATTTTTTAGAATCCACATCTGATTGACGCCGCTCGTGGAGTAGACCTTATCACAGTAAGTTTTCAGGCCATCTCTGACTGCGGTCAATAAAGTATTAAGGAACTTGGAAAGTGGCTTAGTGGGGCATTTGGAAGACCCCGCAATGAATCACTGTTTGTATGGGTTCTTATGAAGTTTAGGGACCCAGTATATGTAGGGGAGCTGATTGTTTTCATCATCCGCTTTGATGTCAAAGGATGCTTAAACAATAGTAGTGATTTTCAATAATCTCCTCCCTTGATAGTGTAGTGGGAGTATAAGTTGGGTTTCCTGATGAACTATCAATTCCCATCTCCTTTACAAGACAGTTGATTCATCCAAAACGGAAATATCAGTGACCTAACACTGAAAGATACTGAAAACCAAACATTAGACCATGAAAATGAGGTCAAGGGCTAAAGCCAAATAGTAGGCTGTCATGTTCCATCTAAGAAAAACCAAAATACCAAATTTTATTGACCTTAAATTAATAGATACCGGGAAACTTAACATGATCACTGGACTGTGAAATTGTGGTCACAGACAAAAGCCATATAACAAACTGTCATGTACTACCAAAGACAAACCTATATACCAAATATCATTGACCTACCACTTATAGTTACTGAGAAAATGACCTATTCATAAAAACTTCACATGTTCACTAGACCGTGAAATTGAGGTCAAGGACAAAAGCCATATGCCAGACTGTCATGTACTTCTTAAGACCAACCTCCATACCAAATATCATTGACCTACCACTTAAAGTTACTGCGACACTAAACTAAGCACAAAAACTTAACATGTTCATTGGACCGTGAAATTGAGGTCACAGACAAAAGCCATATAGCAGACTGTCATGTACTACTCAAAACAAACCTATATACCAAATATCATTGACTTGCCGCTTATAGTTACTGAGAAAATGACCTTATCACAAAAACTTAACCTGTTCACTAGACCGTGAAATTGATGTCAAGGACAAAGGACATATGCTAGACTGTCATGTACTACCTTAGACCAACCTTCTTATCAAATATCATAGACCTACCATTATATGAACTGAAAAACTTAAGTAAGCACAAAAACTTTACATGTTCATTGGACCGTGGAATTGAGGTCACAGACAAAAGCAATATAGCAGACTGTCACGTACTACTCGAGACAAACCTATACACCAAATATCATTGACTTGCCACTTATAGTTACTGAGAAAATGAACTAATCACAAAAACTTAACATGTTCACTAGACCGTAAAATTGAGGTCAAGCACAAAAGCCATATGCCAGACCGTCATGTAGTACCTAAGACCAACCGTCTTACCAAATATCATTGACCCACCACTTATAGTTGCTGGGAAACTAAAGTAAGCACAAAAACTTTACATGTTCATTGGACCGTGAAATTGAGGTCACAGACAAAATCCATATAGCAGACTGTCATGTACTACTCAAGACCAACCTATATACCAAATATAATTGACCTACCACTTATAGTTACTGAGAAAATGACCTAATCACAAAAACTGAACATGAAAGTTAACGCTGCCGCCGCCGCCATACTTTGTACGCATATGTATCGCTTTCCGAAAGTCGCGGGCAAGACAAAAAAAAACGGAATTATTGAAAAACAAAACACATAGTGCAAATGTATAGCATGTAACTAAGGTCTTATACAAGTTTCATGAAATTCTGACCAGTGGTTAAGGGGGAGTACGGGATACCAAGTGGTCACCATGTGGTTTGCACTGAGCTACAATGGCAAAGTCAAAAACATGTCAAAAATCTGAAAAAAAGTATTTATTGGAAAACAAAACGCAAAGTACAATATGTGATGAAGCTCCTGCATAATTTAAAAGAAATTCCAATGGGTGCTTTAGGACGAGAAGAGGATACCACCTTTTTGAAGAAGGACAGACATTAGGCCATCACGAACACTATGTACCTTCCGCAAATCGGGGCTATGAAAGGGTGTTTTCAGGCGCGAACTTATTACAAAATGGCCACCAGAAGGGAACAAAGTTAAACATTGGAGCTCATGGAAACACTTTAAAAACTCTTCTCCCTTGAATTTTCTTGGTCATTTGGGATCAAACTTGATCACAAGTTTTTGGATTGTCCCTGTAAAAATGACTCCTCTCAGGTTTGTACCTATTCCAAGGTTCCTGCTATTGATCCAATGCTTGAAAAATGTTAAGTGATCTTCTCTTGTAGATGAGAAACTTCTACATTTGTATTTCATGTTTATTAAAATACCAAGTATCCAGTACATGAGGTACTGTTTGATCATTGACAGATGAAAACAATTGGATATTGGATCCTCTTGGGGCCAAGGGAGCGATAATGGCTCTCTGAGCCTCTTGTTTAGATTTCCCATTGTTTTGCCTTTATCTGCACTGACGATACATAAGTTGTCAAAACGACCATCTGTAGAACTGGATACAGTCAGATATTGTGTTATTTCAATGCCGGTAAGTAAACGAACGGTAAGAGTTCAATGAGTAATTAAACCAATTACTGGAAAGCGCACACATCAAACAAAAGAGTAAATGAGATGGGAGGACTGAAAAATAGAGTTCTCGACAAGGCCTGAATAAAGGTCCGACTAAAGCATTTGCATCTTAATTGTTGAAAGAATTAAGGCTGAAATGAGAAAAAAATCCATTCGTGAGGTGCAATAAGTTGGTAATTTGAACAGAATGTCTGAATTGATCTTTGCATTTTTAGTCTTTTTTTTTTGCTTTTCATATTTAAACCCTTTATCATGTATTTCTTGTATAAACATAAACCAATTATTGACTTTAATTTTGTATGTTCCTTTGTATTTTCATATAGAAAATTTTCATTTGTTTTGTAATAAATAATATGAATGGGAACGGACTACATAACTTTGAAAAACTTGTGCCCAATTCGATATTAAATTATTATAAACTTTACCAAAAAAACATCCTTAAAGTTCAGTAGAAATATGAATTAAAATTATGACGGAGTTGTAAATCAATAAATGAGCTATGAGCAAGCCTCTAGAATCAGTTCATGAGGGTAATTTCAAAATTACCGAACAGAATTCTCAGGAGGCGAAATTCAAAGGGAAGAAAGACTAATTATGTGCAAAACTAGCAGAAAAAATGTAAATCGCTATGGTCCTGACTTTGCACAGGTACTTTTTAAGAAGTTGTAGGTTTTATGGAGAGCCAAACCATTAGTGTCATGTGTAGCAATTCAACAGCAATTGCTATTGAAAGGTCGTATATATTTAAAAGAAATGTTCATCCCAGTACATGAAAATAATATCGAATCACAGTCCGATTGAAACTTCAAAATTCTCGACAAGGGACTGGTATCTTTTAAAGAACTATTTCAATCAGTTAATTAATTTTTTTTAAGTATAAGGTGTATTACTTGATCCTGTAAACAAGATAACTTGGAAGTATGGTTTTAATCTGATTTGCAGTTAAAAAGGAGTGGGCTATTCTTGGCTTCTTGAATCTCATCCTTGATTATCAAACTCTATAAATGAAAAGTCCAAAGATTTGCAGAATTCGTAAAAAAAAATCTGAAAAAAAAGAAATTTTAAGTAGTGTCAGAGATAGCCTCCGGACAGCAATCTCCAAATAGATGTATTTTTTCAACATTTGATGAATCCATCTTAAAAATCAGGTGCACAACCTTATATGGTACTTACTATCCTGACATAATTGTAAACAGGTATTCTGAAGATGGTCGGAGGAGGGTCGAGATTACCACAGGAAAACAATGTCTGTCTCAGATTGATAGCCAGAAACACAGTGGGACAAATTTACAGTCCCACAAACTGAAACCAATGTACCCTAAACTTCGTTTTGGATGGGTATAAAATAGAAATACTGTCATTTGGTCGTTTTTGTTACGGCTGTTGACTGTATCGTCACTTAGATTAAATCTGCTGTTGATCGTTTCATGTATCGGTCGGAGATCGTATCCTATTTTCTTCTTGTTGTGTCAAGTAATGTCAAATTAAACAAGAACGCCTGACATTTGAATAATATTTTATACATAAAAATAATAGTAAAAGATGCATCTTCAGTGCTGATGTTGAATAATAACTTGTTAAGTACAAATTTGTATGGAATAAGGAATTGAAGTCCAAGATCTGAGATTTTTGCGTGATTTTCAGTGTAAATTAGATTTAAAGTCTGTCAAAATGTACATGTTATAAGAAAGTAATTTATTGTTTTTATTATGTTATTTATAATCTTCATTTTTACATCCAAATCAATGCATGGTTCTGCTAAAAATGTCATTAAAAATCAAAAATCTTAACACCACTATTTCACTTCTCAGGATGTAAACAAACATCGATGATCGTATCAAATCGGCCGATGATCAAAATGATACAAAGCGGTTGAACGGTGTCTTATAATTAGTCACAGATATACGGAAAAATTTTTCCCCAGCATACATTATATCGCATTTCATACTTTCCCTTTCCATACAATAAAACTTGAGGTATTGATAGATCCGGACGAATTTTTGATATATGCGATTAGGAAAGATTCGATGATGAGTTTGACTAGGCCTGTGCCAGTGAATTAATAATACCCTGGTAGGCATTTTGATGTTGTACAGAGGTCAGAACTTACTGTTATTTTTTCAGTTGGGTTGTAAAATTTTAAAATCAATTAAATTTAAGTTAATTATTTATTTCCATTAGCTGGATATGCAGCATTTGATGTATTTATATGATTTATTAACAAAAATACTCCCTTGTGTTTAAATCTTCATTCCAAAGAGAACTAGCATTTTCTTTTGGAAGCAAAATGTACATAATTTTACTCTATTTTTACACCACTAGTGAAACTATCAAGGGTTTGATTTAAAATGTTCAAATAAGTAGATTACCGGGTACTTGAAACATGATATAAAGAAGATAGGTACATAATAAAATAAAATAAAGGGCTGTGCCGAGCGGAGCATGCTAAGACCCCGTCGTGTCGACCACTGAAATTTGAAAAAAAGTGTAATTCAATATGAATGTGGACAGAGCTTGACAAAGTAATTAAATGGACGAAATAACGAAATAATGAGACGGTAATTAGATCGAGACATTAAGGAGGTTGGCACAGTAATAGGACATAAACTAGGGAAAATAAAAATAAGTCTATATGATCCCTCATATGTTTGCCCTGTTTGGCCCTTATAGCTCAAAAACGGTAAGGATAATGTCAACAAAAGCTTTGAGCCTTACAATACGAAGAATCTAAACAAACACAACAAATCAAAATACGATAAAAATAAGATTTTACACAGTTTGTAAATTTGCAGATTTGGGTACTCGCGGATACGGTAAAAATTACGCCAAATTAGTTGACATACTTCTTGAATCTTACAACAAAAAGAATCCAAAGAAAAAAGACCTATCATACTAAAATTTGATCATGATCTGTCTCCTAGAACCAAAGTTATGCTGTCCCTTAACGCCGACGACACCAATGTCGACGCGTAAGACGCCAACTCCATACCATTATAATTTTTTTCGGTCGTTTAAGAATGATTAAAAAGTTATCTATAAGCATGCAGGACAGTACACTACTTATTACATATTTGCCTGCTATTGATTTTTTTACTATATTTAGATTAAGTTATACGACATATTACCTGTGACTTTATTTGGACTTTGAACTTTTTACTTCCTGCTCTGTTGAGAGGATGGACTAAAACAAAGGCTTAGAATGTAGAATTCTCAAACTCAAAATACCAGGTAGGTGAAATTTATTTATTGTCTAAGCCTCCATGTGAAGAAATGTAAATGTCAATATCTTTGAGTGAAATCAATATCTTTGAGCATTAATTAAGCAGTTGGACTCAATCCAAAAATTGAAATTTCAGAAAATTACAGTTCTCTTCAATTGAGTGTAGTTTCCCTTTTTGTGGTACAGTCTGCAATAAGTAATTATATGGGTTAGACAATTCTTCTTTATCATTAAAAAATGAATATTTAAGTTAATTGTTATGCACACGGGCAGATTGATATCTCGATATGGTTTTTAAAGAAGCATACACACCACAGTCCGAAAAGTCATTGTGTGAAATTATCTCCCTTCTAAACATGCTAATGAGGTGGGCGTCTACTTCATCAGCCATATTTTAGGAACACGCCGTTGTTGATGGTCCATAGTAACGGCTAGATATTAAGCTTGTTCGGGTATATAAATCACAAAGGAACGATGCATTAGTAAAACAAAAACATTTACAAAATGAAAGTTAACAATTGGTCTGCTATTTCACGTTAAATTGTTTATAGTTGATGTCAAATGTCTTCACTGCAACCACACAAAAATTAACCTGGCGACAATAAAATATTATTAAAAGGCAAAAAATTACCGGGGGCGGACACAGTTTCTGTATTAAAAGATAGCCAAAGGATTAATCTTGAAGGGGAAATATGAAATAATTGATTTCAAAGATGTATATTTTCAAGATCCAAAATGATATCCCGTAACCAAGGAATAAGTGAGGGTGGTATTTTCCATTGTGTTCATTATTTGGCGGTAAATGTTATTTATAAACACTGCCGAGGCACTCACAGGGATCAATGTACCCCATTATGGTAAAATTATACGAAATTAACGGGAATGTTTGTAGATTTCTGTATCTAAATATTTATTTGGAACCGTAATAGAATGTTTACTTTTCCATTTAATACATTAAAACAAACTATAGATAAAAATCAAAATACGATTAACTGAATGGGCCTCTGACTCGTAAGTTGTAATCATGACGTATGTAGGTAAATTCGATTTCATTTCTAAAAATAGAGCCAGTATGTAGCAGAATGCACTAACTTTGGGGTTTTATTCTGGGTAATTGCGTGGAAGGGCGGAAATGAAAATTTGCACACGTATTCATCAATTCTGTATTAATCAGTATGCCAATTTTGGAAAAAATCCAAAGATGTATATTTCATTCATCAAGAATTATAGTCACCCAATTCAGTCCACTTAAACCGCAATTTACGCACTAATTACAAACTTAACAATCAAACGGCGAACATTTACATTATTTCTATACCTTAATGAAATACATGATTTAAAAAATCATTCAATTATCCTGTTAGAAACAACTTTTTGGAATTTGTAACTACGGAAAACAATCTGAGTAGACCTTTTTTGTTTCGTTTAATGAAGAGTTCCATTTCTTTTGTTAAAAACTAATCACTTATCGGCCTGACCATCTCTACCTCATATCTGAAATAAAGGCATGAATAATTTATGTAGCAAGAGTTAGAAATGGCAAAATTTCCAAAGAGAATTGTCAGAAATCCATAAACCGAAATATGTGTAAAAGCTGATAGAGAACAGATTACCAATATGATCTAAAAAGGAAAGCCGAAATCAGCTAAGAACAGAGCTATGCAACAGGGAGATACTCCTTAGGTTTTTACAAATTTTTTTCTTAAATTTAGAAATAATACCTTTAATCAGCCATTTTAGATTAAATATATCATTTTCACAATGACAATCTTCTTCTTATCTACAGAAGACAACTGTGATGTACTTGCACAATTAATCATAAACACTAAGGTGAATACAGTCAAAATTTTCTATTTAAGTTAAGAAAATAATTGAGCTTTGCGTAAACAATGTAATAATTTTTGTTGTCAGAAAATTCTATCTTTGCAAAGAAAATTCGAAATATAATACTAGAAACTATTTATAATATATTTCTTTTTATGTACAAACACAAACAGGAATTGTGTCACCAAATGTTCTTCACCAATGCAAAATAAAAAGTTCATGTGCCTCTCATATTAGTTTCCATTAAACAATGTGGAAGTTATATGACAAAACGATATGATTACCTTTTTTTAAAATATATTAGTGTGATTTTCTTTACATTGATGAATAATATTTCTCATGGTGATTTGGTAAAAAATATTTTGTTCATAATTTGCCTCTTTGGTATAAATAATATATAAAAATAGAGAGCAGTAGTCAAATCATGATTTCGTATTTTTATCCCTTTGCTAAAATTAAATAGATATCTAAATTGCAAAAGATCTCATAGTTCTGCATATGCCAATTCTGATAAATGGGTGCAATAAAAAATTACTTTACGAGTTGTCAAGAGCCGAGGTCCATGTGCACATCGTACAACAGCGTTGTATCATTTTGAGCAAAATCTGCATAATACGGTCAAAATTTAGATAAACATTAAAAGGCGTTGGAATTAAGTCATTCTATCTATATTTTCATTTTGTTTCTCTGCATTTCTGAGCGGAACAAACTGTTATTTAACTTCAAATAGATCAAAATTTTTATACAATAGAGTATTTTTGCTTATTTTTTACATAATTAAAGACATATTTTGATTACTTCAACGCTCAAACAGGAAAAAAATATTTTCAACTTTTCAATCCAAACATATTGAATTCAAAATTAATTAAATTTTGCGTGGTATATCATACATTTGTCTTACTTTTGATACCCCAATCACAATTTTGTGATCTGTCATTATCGAGAAAATAACGTTCAAATGGAGGTAGAGGAAAAAATATACAACAAAAATCAGCTGCATGATACGGTCAAGAGTTGCAATTGAAATCTACATGATACGATAAAATGCTGAATATAGAACCCATTTTCTTTATTTTTGCGCAATTTTCTTGCAGTTTATATTCAAGCATGTGTTTCATTCTTTCACAAATTAGCTAAGGAAGTGTGACAAAGAAGTTAAGGAGACTTGTTGCCCATCCGTCAGTCTGTCGGTCCAAGTGAAAAATTCCGTCTTTTCCCAAGCGGAACGATTGAAAAATACGTAGAATTTGTCACAAAATGGTAAGATATCCTCATCTTTAATATTGGTGTAAGTTAAGAACCGTTTTTCGTCCGTAAAATAATGACAATAAAACCAAAAGAAATTGAAAAAAAATCCTTTTTTTTGTGGAGGTTTTTACTGTGACATCAAATCGTTCAGGATCTCAAGACTATCTTGAGAATTTTGCAGATTGATAAAGAATGACAATTCTAAATAACCACTCCGAGTAGGATGGGTAATGTTTAGGTAAATGTGAATGTTCAAATATCAAAAACCATACCTTACATTACATCCCAGCTCTTTTGTTCTAACAGTGGTAATCTGTGTCGGATCACCCCAGCAATCTCACCTCAGTTAGAACAAAGGATATTTGTACCATTATTCTGTATTTATCAAGGCCGGATTTTGAGAACTGTTCAGTTCTTTGGACTCAGTAAAATTTTATGATTTTAAAACGTTGAAAAATAACATAGTCCAAAGTGGGATTCGAACAAGGGTCGTCTCCTTTACTAGACTTCTGCCTTACATAATATACCACGAAATCGTTGGTGAAATCGTGTTAAAAAAGCATATATAAAGAATCGCTGTAGGGAACAATAAGGGTGTATTTTATTATAATATTATGGAATATTTTTTTCATTAGATTATAAGCAGGGAAACAATTTTTTAAAATGTATATCGGCTTTCCTTCACTTAATATAATAGCTGGGATGTATATTAATTATCACACTCGGACTTGGTGTGTCTGTATAAGCTCATACTCTGGCCTCCGGCCGTCGGGGTGATCTTATACAGACACACTGCGTCCTCGTGTGATAACTATTACTTACTCTGAACTGTCCAACGTTACTTAAAATAAGAAATTTGTTTATATTTTTCTCAACAGGCCTAAACATTAATCAACCGGACTAAAACAATTATACGCGGACCTTCTTACCTAAACCGTTCACCGAGAACCCAACTTACTAGGGGTGATAACCTACACAGTTCTATTTTTACGCTGAAACAGGTTTTTAAATTTCAATACATTTATTCTTTATAAACAATAGTTCGGGAAATATTGTTTACGTTTTTTTTAAGATTTACATTGCAAAACAGAGTGAAATTCATCACCCATTTCTGCATCACTACATTACATTTTCTTTTTTCTCTACCTATGCATTGCCACCCCCAACTGCTATAGGCATTAATTCTCTGATTTATAGTTCATAGCAACTGTGTATAAAAATTTCCTTGAGACTGCCATTTACGTACCCATAATTATTTAAAATATTTTTAATTATTGTTATCCATGGGCATTTATACTGATTTTGTCAATGAGAACACAGCTATACAATTTAGATGACAATTTCCCCTGCTTTCCACATACCATATTCGCTCAAAACTTTATTAAACAGGAATGTACTTTTTTGTGCAGTGGGTAAGCTCCTAGCTCATCATAGACCATGTAAATATCCGTTGACATTTTTCAATTCAGTAAAAGTTTGCAAAATTTTAAATGAACTCTTTCATACTGAAACCACATATTTCGGAACCATATAATAAAATTGGTTTCACTGTTCGGAAAAGATCATATTGACAACTGTCCCGAGTTCCTATCGTTGTTTACGTTTGTCTTTTGTTTTTTATTGTGTTTTTTTTTGTACAGTTCCTTGGTACATTGTAGTATGTGACTATGTTTTTCGGCCATTGTAGGTGTCCCGGTTATCTTTTTATTCTAGTTTTTATTTATAAATTATGCAAACGACTCGTTTCAGACATCATACAAAGCCCTTGTTGCTTTATTTACATTTTGCTTAATAGCTGATGTATAAGTACCATTCTTTCAAAACATTACCTCCAAATATAAATTAATTAACAGTTTCAATATTATTTCCATGATATTTAAACTTTAAATCATTTATGTCATTTATAGATGAAAATACTTAACATTTAGACTTATCAGTATTTAACACTCAGTTTATAGGTCTTCCGATATTTACAAAAATGACCACTTTGTAGTTGTGAACCTTCTTTTGAATCAGAAAACAATACAGTGTCATCAGCATATAACAATAAAAACAATTTTACATAAATGTCAAGTTAGTTTCCTATATAATCACTGATACCGCTTAATCCATTCAAATTTTTGCTGATAAAGAATTCCTCCAAGTCAAGAAGAACAAAGAGAATAGAAAATGAGATAAACAATCCCCTTGAGGAACATCAATATATATCATATATTATATATTCTGTTTTTATACAAAACGATATTTTCTGATATCAAAAATTATAATTTTGGATTTAAAAAATCTGATATCCAAAAATTTCTACTTTTTTTGTCAAGTACATGTATAGGCATGAATATAGAGTAAATAAAAAAAGTTTTTTAAATCAGCTGAACAGATGTGTCGAACCCTCCAAAGTATTATGAATTTGGTTTTTGAGGTTAAGAAAATGTTTACTAATTTTTACTTGCATCATTATTGTATTTACTGACTTACCCTTCAATTTAAATTAAAAAAGTATCAATGAGTGTTGTCAAAAATGTTTCTCAGGTTTCAAAATGGAAGTGTAGAAATAAATTGCTTATCTTACTTCAATTTAAAATTTTGTTACCAAGTTAAAGACTTTTGGTAAAATACAGTCAAGGTGTAAAGGTGTGGAATTGCCCCTTCAATGTTAGAAATTAAACAGTAAGATCGAGACACGAAACACGTGTAATTGAAGATGAGATACACGCACTAATCGATTGTTCATGGTTCAAAGGATTGAGGGAATAAAAAAGTACCGAAGTTTCTGTAAATTTTACTTTCTGCATTTGGCAATTTCGACAACTTTTGTCTCTTCACTATGTATCATTGCACAATTCAAAAAGAAGACCCAGATGTGTTTGTTCACAAAACTGATCTATGAAGTTAAGGGATTAAAAGAGAGATATTGCATAACTGTTTAGAAAAAAAACGGATTATAATTGAGATATTCATGGAATTTCTAATAAAAATGAACATGGAGAGCAGAAATAAGATCTATCCAAAGGATAGATCTATCCTATGTTACGACCCAGGTGACAAACCTCACGCAATCAAACATTAGTGATCATACCCATGCTAAAAAAATCCTTTTCAGGAAACCTCGTACACATCTTTCTGATCTCATAAAAAAAACTCTCATACTCAATAGTCTATTTTCATTGAACATTAATTTGATTGCCCGAACTTTTCAACACTTAAATGGTGCCCGAATTCGTTAATTAATCACAGAATGAATTTCCCATTCATAAAATTTTGTGTGTAGATGTATGAATATGGAAGACCGATGCCTTTATTTACATTTTTATGAATGGCGTAAACGTACTTCAACAAACGTACTGAACCGTCAACGAAACGATGTGGCTGTTTTGAAATAAATCATAAAAGAACATTGGAAATAAAAAAATCAAATTCATTAGCCGTCGAGAACAACAATCCATTATTTACAATCTACGGAAGACGTAATGTTTGTTTACATTTCTAGTTATCAATGAATGGAAAAGTACGACTGTTCCACGTTGGCTGTTCCATTATACTTGTTGCGATTGTCATTTTGCAGTGTCTTCTCCGAGGTCTCTGTGGATGAAATTAAGTAAAATCTTTTTTATGGTCTTAAATGTACTAGAACTTGATATAAAGAGACAGTGTATATATATGTGAAAGACTTTTATCTTATGGCTTGTTTTTACTTGCTATATATGGTGGAGGAATTTCAAATGTGCTTATTGTAACCCGCTTACAAGTGGAACTGGGATATAGATATTCTAGTTGAATGCTGCTATGGAACTGTGCTATATGGTGGTGGGATATAATACCATAGTGACTGTACAGAATTTTATACCAGGATTCTGATTACTACTGGACCTTTTTACATGAACCGAAATATATTCTGGTCTGCACAATTTTCTTTTATGTAAATTTTAGCCTGCACATCCATGTAAGCTGCTAAATCTGCTTCCGTTGCTATATGTTAATTATACATCGCGCCTAAAGTTATACTGTAGACGTTGATGGTGCTCCAGATAGTGGAGGGACAACTAAAGAAGAAAGAAAGGTCCGCGTTCGGTATACATGTAATGGCAGACTCAAAACAAAATATTGAGGAAGTCGTACATCGGTAAATACAAAGTATTACCTGGAAACAATTGTCAGTGCGTATTCCGAAACAGACGATATTTTGCAACGATCGGGGTTGGAATTGACTGAACTCGAAATAGGATCAGGCAGGGGTGTTGTGATCTGTTGATTGCCGTACGTCGAACAATGTTCAGTCCGGGTTGTTGCGTGTTAATTGCCGTTGATCAGAGTTTGGTCAAAAAAAACTTGAGATAATGTCATTTGAATATTTACAATGCATTACAGTCATTTTTCAATTGCATGAGAATGTATATCATAGCGCGAATTAAAATGCATTGTTGCACAAAGAACTCGGCACAGATCATCGTTTTCATGTCTTCGTGTGTTTCTTGGACGAATTATTATCTCCATAAAGAGCAGGGTATTGCTGCTCAGGTCTTGTCAGCTTTTGCGTCTTGTCAGCATTCACAAACCTTCCATTCAGGTCTCTTCTTTAGAAATGAATTTCAAACTGTACTTGATCAAGATGGTGCTATCATTGTTTAGTCTACGTTAAGTGTACAGCAGGGAACCCATAATATGTAATAAATTTCTGGTATAAAATCAAAATTCTTTGAATATTTGTCTCTAATGGTTTGGTTGCCATTGATTGGCTGGTGCGATTAAATGAAGATGGCCACCAGTAAATACTTGCTGACTGTCAGAAAGGCATGTTTTTTTTGATGAGCAAAACATGGTTTTTGTACCTTTCTTGGTTTTGATATGATCATTATAATTAGACCCATAGTAAAAATGAGTAATTATGCACGACACAGACAGGCAATTATTCATATCATACATGGGCAGTTTACATAAAATATAGATTAGATACTGATCATTGCCATCATAGACACTTATCCACCAGTCCCTTTGGGACTGATTTTCTGTCATTTTTGAAAGTTGTAAGAGGCAATTGGACAAAATCTCATTTTGATCTGACACATCAATTTCTGTTTTCGTCCGATTTTTAAGAAATCTGTTTCTTTATATTCATCTCGACGTATAATTTCAGTCACAGGTTGAGAGTTTTTATCAAATTCTTCCTATCGAAAAGATATAAGAAGTTAACAAGGCGAAGTTTGACTTTGATATGACGAAAACTGCACATTGTCCATATGGTTTTTTTCCGTACTTGTCCGAAGGTAGTTCTGTTCAATGTAGCTCAGTCTTGTCATATACTTCCGACACTACCGACGAACAAGAGGTAATGGTTTTGATTATGACGTTATTACATTTAACACTACAATCTGTGCTGAAATTTATATTTTGGTCTGAAAACAGCAATTTTCGGAAAATGCAAGGAAGGGCACTTGTATTGAAAATATAATAATCAAAAACTTATTCAAACACATAGTTTATACTCATTTGAAATTTAATCAATTTATTTTAAATTAGAGCTGGGTTTTTATATAGCGAATAAAGGACACCATTTTAGAATGATGGCGGCATAATGTGTTCAGGGGGAGACTGCTTATTATAATTTTTTTATAACTGGTGCCCGATCCCTTTGCTTATTCTTTTGAACAATAAATCCAAATTTATTTAAAAAATGTAACCATCAAACAAATCATTTTAGAAGAGTTTTGCAGAAATTTTCAAAATGTCTTTACCTTGATTCTACTCCTTTGTCTACAATCTTCTTACTTTTAAAATATTTCCTGCTTTACTACATGTAGATACAAGCTGATGGTCAATGTCTAGAGAATAATATATTTTCTTTTCAACACTGAAACTAACACAAGAAAAAATTCCTGCAACAATTGCGTAGCGAGTAAACAGCCTACAAATTCGAGTGCACAGCAACGACATTTCAAATCAAGTGTTTTTTTTAATTTTCCAGAACACTATAATTTGTCTACTGTATACAGTTCTTACTGAAGACGCAAACCCTGGAATGCACCTTTGCTGGAAGAAGGTAGGATTTACTATGAAAGGTTATGGAGTAAATGCACACAAGACAAAGTCTCTACAAATACATGATCAAACCAAGCAATGGAACAGCGTTTTTATTGTTGTTCTTCATCTTGGTGTCACCATGAGCCTTTCAATAATAAGCTATGGTCATACTTCATAGTTAGTTCAAGACGGCCCCTAGCACTTCTTTGAGCAAAATTTATTGATCAATGTCGAGCAACGCTTCATCTGTGTATCTTCTTTTGTTCATTGATGCTGGGTTGTCAACAAACATTTAATTACTTGGCAAAGTGTTTTACAACTGATGTCGTCCGTTGCCTGACAAGAACACTCATCAAAGACAAATACAACATATAAACAACCACAGGGCACTTATCAATTCAATTACAAGGAGTATTAGTTATGACTTCGCCCAGCTGAAATGAGAAAATCTGCGAAAAGATTTGTGATTTTCTTACAGTGCTTTATTTCCTAACTTGATCTTAAACGGATTTCATTATCACCCTAGGAAAGTACTTGAGGTTGATATAGAAAGTTTGTGGATTTGACTTTATTTCATGCATGAATGACTCAGATAACATTTTTTGTAAGAGTAAGAATCTGAGAAAATACAAGTCTTAGAGGAATAATATTTTATCTGTTAATGTGTCTTGTTAAGTTATGAATAAGGCCCTTGTAACCTACATTTCATGCACAAATGACTTCAGTTAAAAGGTTTTGTACTTAAACTGTTAGAGGTAAAATACACTGCCGGTAGATGCGTCTTGTATAGTCACCTAGCTTAAGACAACAATCAGGAACGTTTAATCTACATTTCGTGCGTGATTGCCTTTGATTAAAGTTTTCATAAGGGGAAAGTACTCATCATGTTAATGTACTACAACACTTAGAGGAATAATATTTTGTCAATAGATACATTTTTGTATAGTCATGATGCACCTTGCCGTATTCCTGAGTCCAGATATATCAGATACTTCCAGTCTTAGAGGAATAATACCAGTGACTTTGCTTTAAGTGTGTGACAGTCCAGATCTTGATACAACAACGTGTAGAATAGTTGTATAATAGAAAATAACAGATGTGCGAGGGGATGAGCTTTCGTTTCCCAATGCTTTTTACTCTTGTTTTATTGTTCTTGTTTTCTTGCATTCACCTTGAATAGTGTAACGTTATAAAGTCCTTTCATCATAATGATGGAAAAAAAAAAAAAAAAAAAAAAAAACAGGTGATATCTGATTTTTTATCCACTTAATGCCCAAAATTATTGTATTTTGGCATATTTAAACATATGTCAAAAATGACCACGCGTTATTGCACGACCAGGGCATATATTGTCATTGTAGACACTCTTGACGCAGAAACATTATATTAGCTTCTCCTGAAGTTCAATTCCGGTTTGTCTGCCTGCAGTAATAGCAGATACATTTGGTTACTGATTTTGCTTGACACATAAAAATGTAAACCATAAAACTTTTCAAGGAATTGCATAGTAAACAGAATGAGGTCAGCTCTAATGAAAATATTTGAAATGAAAAGCTTGACCGATATCTTGACTCGATAATTAAAAAAAGTTAGAATGTATCATTGGAGAACTTACACTACAAGAATAAACCTTACTGTAGGTGCTAAGTGATGGTCACATAAATTTCAAATTTTCTGTTATTTTTTTAGGTTTTTGAAATAAAAATCTAAGTGTTGCTTTTTTGAATGCATGAACCACTCAGATATAAGGTTACTCTTGTACGTATTGTAGATTGTTTAAAGTAAGTGATCAAAAGATTTATATCTGTAACAATCCATATCGGCCATGATATTGTCCTCGACTCATTAGCACTCGATGTTGTGCTGATGTTGCTTTCTTTGGATGATATGAAATTCAGTGATGATACCCAGATCGATATAATCTACCACATAATAGTCTTAAGTAAATGTTTCGATTAGTCATGGTACGCGCTTTCGCTTTTATGAGAAAAAAAATTATCATTAATGTTTGGTATCTCTTTAGTTTTTATAAAAATCAGCGTAGAGATATGGTGGTTGTCGTTTTTGTTCTATCTCCGTATTATCGTTATACATAAGCACTTAATTCAGTATATAGCAACGTAGGCATACTTTATCAGACCAAATAGCTAAATACATACTGAACTTAATAGTAATTCAGTTTCTGCATATTTACATTTCGAGAACTCATGTCTCTTCAGTGCAGATAAAATCTAAACCGTTGCAAAGCCGATTAACTCAAAAATGTTTAAGAAACTTCAAAAGCATAATTTCAATATGCATTCAAGTTTTGACATAAAAGTGCAATTTTCATTTCAACAGATGTAGGTCGACTTTGTAAACAGACTGAAATATTCTGTGTGAAAAACTTAGAAAACAAGGTTATGTTCAACCGCTGTTGCAATATTCCCTTCAGACTTTTCAGTTACGTAACCATGATATGACTGAATGTTCAAATTGTTAGTTGTTACAATGTTTGTATCTCACAAATGATAATAGACTGTTTTGAGTAGTTTCATAGTTATTATTACAGAACTGACACACACCGACTTTTCATTGGTAGTGTGGCGGGTGTCAAGCGTAGAGTAGATCATTGAAACTACTCCGAAGCAACAGAAGATACCTACAAATTTGGTATGTACCTTTAGTACTTTAGTTTTGAGGCGTTCTTCTTCATTGTTGTTTATTTATTTCGTCATTGGCATTTTGTCAAATTTTGTTTAAAATCTGAATCGCTGTGTTTTTAAAATTAACAATTTCTCCTAATGTTTCTTCGAAATGTGTTTGCGGGAATATGTCATATTTTTTTTTTCAAAATTTCCTAACTGAAAAGAGATGAGGGTTATCTTGACGATCGGGGAACAAGTTTTCTATGCCATTGAAAGTGGGGAAAGCCACTTAAGGACAGGACATTTTGCATTTGCTTTCACCAAAAAGGGATGAAAAAAGAAGGCTTTTGTGCTGGATTTTATTGGGAGTTGTGTTTCTAAACGTATGTTGTCTACAATGGTTTAAGGGTAGTATTTCCGTATTCCAACCTCACGATATAGACATGGATTTCCCGTTTTTACAACTTTGGGTGAACCTTGCTTGTTTGGTAAATTGTGTCCCTAAAGCCAGTCATAGTGTCTGGAAGAAATCAACAGGGATATACAAATAGAATTTTAAATATTGGCTTTATGAATCTGACTGTCTAACAGTCAAACATATTTATTGCTTATTTTATTATGTAGAAGGGAAGATTCTCTCAAACCATATCAAAGTTAACCTGTAATATTTACATATCAACATTTACGAGATATAAGGTCTGCAAGTCTCGTCATGTGACTAACGAGAATCCACGATAAACAGGTAATTTGAACATGTTTCACGCCAAAACATGACGTAAAAGGATTGTGACGTTCAAATTTTTGTATGAAACGTCATATGTCTCTGTTTAAAATGTAACTTCCGGGTACAAGTTTTGATCCCGGAAGTTCCAAAATTTTACGAGAGTTACAGGCCCTATTAGTAATGTGAACTGTCACCTCATTTGAAATTTGTGTTTTTCTGTAGATGGTAAAATATTTTTTGTTATCCATTCTTATGAATTTCATTTATTTTCCTTAAGACGTTTCATATAAAGATAGGTATATTTTAATAGGTAATAAAGGTAGTTTTACACAGTAAAACAAGGCAATGGGGAAATGCTTCTATAATTGTTTCCCAAAACTTTCCAAAATTACCAGTTAGTAAAATTACAAGTAAAACTTCAAATAAGATCTAGCAAAGTGTAAGAGTAGATGTTATTCAAAGTAAATGTTATATGTATATTGAGAATTGATATAGGTTTATAAATTATAGATAAGGCAATTACTGCCATTCGTATCCTGTACAAAGGAAAAAGTATAGAAACATCGTACAGCGCTTATACCACCTCTAGTATACGAAACTTATCAAAATGAAATTGAAAGATATTTCATTATTCAAATATCTAGAAGCCGGTTTTATTTTGATAAACAACGAAATGATATGGAAAGACCTTAATTACGATATATAAACAACAACAGGGCACTCGTCGAGGTTATTGATAGAGAAATTGGCATAATAGAAAAGTGAGTTGTGGGTACTAAAAACTCAACAGCGGGTCTAAATCACATTTGAAAAGTATAAAAAAATAAAAATGTCAAAATTTGAAAGAAAAATGTTACTAAAAAACAAGTTCACCATAACTAATATATATTGAAAACATACATATCTCGTATGGGTAATCTTTTTACGGACTAAACACTAGAAAAAATATAAATATATAAAGAATGAAAGGATGTTGAGTTAATACACACGGGACGAAGTCGGTTAAAAAAATGGTAAAGCCAAGTATTGGAGCAAGGCTTTTATTTTTGTTCTTCATGTTAACGTCACCATGAGGCCTTCAACATTGAGCTTTACTCATTCCAATCACCAACTGAAAACTATATCCCTTGTAGTAAGAATCTTCCTCAAGCATTGAGATAATTTACGAAAGGATATGGAGTATATGAACATGAGACCATAACACATATGTTAATTTCAACTGCAATAATTTTAATGAGCTGTGTGGCCATTTCGGAATTTAATTTCTCAACAGCAGCACTAGAACCCAAACAAAGGAAATCCATAATTTCAAAAAATGTTTAAAATGAAGAAAACCAAACGAAATCCGAATAAACAGGTGTCTTATTATGAAAACTATGTTCTAAGAAGTACTTTTCATGACATGTGGTCGTTTGAAATCTATTCTATTATTAGAACAATTTTTAATATTAATGAATTTAGTATATTTAAGATAGAACAATACTGAAGATAAAACCAATATGTCTTCATTTTCCAAGGTTTTTATGGCGACTTCAAATGCAGTTATATGTGGAGTGTGTGATAATGAACACATCACAATTTGTGCAGAATATTGGTGTCCCGAATGTGAAGAGGGGCTGTGTGGAGAGTGTTACAAGTTTCATAGTAAGTCCAAAGCATCACGAACCCATGACTGTATTCCTGTGGAGCAATACAACAGACTTCCACCGTCAATTTCTACAATAGTTCATCACTGCAAAGATCACGGGATAAAATACACAAATTACTGTACAACTCACGACACATTGTGTTGTCCAGATTGTATCTCTACGACCCATGATGAGTGTAAAGGTTTTCTGTCCTTGAGGGAATTAATAAAAACGGCAAAAAAGTCTACGCTGCTCTATAACATGGAACAAAGTTTGAATGATATTGAAACAAACATAGAAAAGGTTATACAAAACAGAAAGCAAAATCTGTTGAACATCAAACAACAACGACAAAAATTTCATGATGACATTAAAAAACTTCGTGCCGAAATTAATTCTCATTTAGATTCAATTGAACAAACATTGCTAGCTGAACTTAACGCAGCGGAGAAAAAAGTAGAAACAAAAATAGGAGATTTGATAGATCGGCTTTCGCAAGAACGACAATCCGTGCATACTTTGAAAGTTAATATCGAAAGCATAAAAGAGCATGCCTCTGACTTGCAGATATTCCTCGGAAGTAAAACGTACCAACCGGAAGTAGAAAAAGCGGAGAAATACATTATATCTTTATCAGAAGATGAAAGTCTAGATGAGTTGAAATTAAAGTGTAAAACTGATTATTCGATTTTAGAAACATTACGTAAATTAACATTGGGGTCTGTATATATAGAAAATGATACTCCGTCACTGGTCCTAAAGATAGAAAAAGAAAAACAAGCACAAATCATGACGGTTATACCACAACCGTCACCAAAGTCAATTGATGATATCAATCTTTCTTTACTCAATACTTTGAAGACCCTACCAAATAACGTTCTCGGTTCAAACTACAAAGGATGTATCATTCATCCGAATGGTAAATTATTTTTTGCGAATAGTTACATGTTATTAACAGGCCATTCCAAAACCAACCTTATTGTACTGAATGATGATGGTACAAAAGACAAGGAAATTCATTGTTCGTCGTTAACAAATGACGTCACAGCTTTAGACGATACAACTGTTGCCGTATCAACAAACAAGGGTATAGATATAATTAAATTTGATCCTAATCGAAAAGAAAAACTAGTAAAGACTGACAATAGGTCTTATGGAATAACATACCACAAAGGTACATTACTGTGGTGTGAAGAATCCAAAGGTTTACAGAGAATGGATCTGTCTGACTGGAGTGTTTCTACTCTGGTTCAGCAAGATAAACTGCCTCCAGAATGCTACGTCACAGCGAACGAAGACAAGATATATCAAACAAATCATATAACTAAAACTGTGACGTGTTACACAATTAAGGGAAAGAAATTATGGGAGTATAGGAATCCGTCAGTAGTTAAGAAACCAAAGGGGATAGCTGTCGATACTTATGGTAACTGTTACGTTACATCAGACAATTATCATGACGTAGCGGTGATTTCAGCAGACGGAAAGAATGGAAAACAACTTCTTAGTCAGACAAATGGTCTTGACTATCCATATGGAATATATTATGAAAAGGCTAAAGACAACCTGTTGATTGTTTACAGTAATGGACCTGCTTTCTTGTATCATGTACTGCACAAGTAGTTGAAAAATTTGCAGTAAAAAATGAAAGATTAAAATAATGAAAAAATAAGACAACAGTAATATGTTACTGAATATTATTCACCTAATTAATTGCTGTTTTCATGGGTCATATAGACAGAAGTAGAACCTGTCCTTTGTCATCTTGATTTTTATATAGCGGAACAATGGGACGTATTGCACCAATACACGATATGCAGGTGACACGTATATCATTCTCTAGTAAAAAAATCATTGCAACTTTGTTTAAATGATCCATACATGTAGCTATCTGTTTACAGGGTTAAAAACTCACCCTTTTCAATTGTAATTTTCCGCCTTTAATTGTCATCACTTTGACACTTCAACAATTTTGAACTGATAAAAGCATACTGTGAGAGTGAAAACATAACTTAACATTTGCATATGCCTTCAATGGTATGTATTAATTGAACTAGTTATTCGTTACCAAAATGGTGTTATAAAAAATAAGAAAAAAAAACACAAGAAGTGTTATGACAAGAAAAAAATAGTACAACGGAAAATCAAAGATACGACACACACACACAAACATACGAACATTACATATATAATACTCATAGCGAAAGCACTTGTAGTGTGAATTTAAAAAATAGTCATATCAGGTTTATTTGTTTATTTACACACCCAGTAGTCAGGGCATCAGTGCTGACCCGAAAACCGTTTGAATTGAATCTTGCAATATCTAAATTTACAAAATTCTGCTTAAAACTAAGGAGTATCTCCCTCATGCATAGCTCTGTCCTTAGCTGAATTTTGGCTTATCTATTTAGACCCTTTTAGGTTATTTGTTTCTATCAGCTTTTACATGTTTTTCGGTAAATGGACTTTCCAATGTTTTGGTTTGATATGCACTGATGAGACATAAGTTGTCAAAATGCGCATATGCAGAAAATAAATTAATAGCAACTTCGGTATTTTTTTATTTACACACACATACACACATGATACAGGTAAAAATTTTTTTATAACTGTCATTTTGCAAGTTTCATGAACTTAACGTTGTACTTATTCTAAAAAATCTTGATATCGCTGATGTTTAAAAGTTTTAAGTTTGAAGTTTGTTGAAAATGTTGTCATCATCTTTTTAGCTCACCTGGCTGTGCAGGGTTAGCTTTTGCTATCAATTGGCGTCCAACGTCCGTCGTCTGGCCGACCGTCCTTCGTAAACTTTTTCTTCAAAAATCTTCTCCTCTGAGACCACTGGGCCAATTTAACCTAAACTTGGCCTGGGTCATCACCAGGGTATGTAGTTTAAAAATTGTGTTCAGTTAGTCCAAGACCAAACAACATGGCCGCTGTTACTAAAAATAGATCATAGGGGTAAATTGCTGTTTTTGGCAAATAACGCGTTGCAGATATCAAAAATCTGAAATGTGATAAAATTGTTCAGAATGCCGAGATCTATCTGCCCTGCAATTTGAAGAAAATCGGAAAACCCGTCTCAGAGTTAGAGCCCTTTTTTCGTAAATTTTCAAAATTTGTGCATTTTTTTATTTTTTATTTCAAAAACTGCAACAGATAGAGGTAAAGTGTTTATAAGAACAATGTTCAGCAAATCAAGATCTACATACTATGAAATTTTGAAGAAAATCCAAATGCCTGTGTAGAAGTTATTTACTGTTTTTCACCATTTTTTTTTTCAATGCCATATGGTTAATCGGTTATTTCCCTTTAAATTCTGTTTTCAAATCTTCTTTGGTTTACTTTTCTCTTTTAAGTTTTATAGAAATAACTTGGTATCACTTTATTAAAAAAAATATTTGTTACATAATCAAGAGTAAAAAAAAATTAACAATGTTTTGCAAAAATACTTCCTTAAACTTTACTTATTTCACATCTTAATCATTTTTATATATAATAACTAAATACCGAAGTTACTGTAATTTATTTTCTGCATATGCGCATTTCGACAACTTATGTCTCTTCAGTGCAGATAAAATCTAAACGTTTGGAAGACCATAAAATCAAATATATTAAAAAAACTGATAGAGAACAAATACCAAATATGATCCAAATGTTAAGCCAAAATCAGCTAAGGAAAGAGCTTAGTAGTTATAGGTTATGCATATCCCGTGGCCGCCGCCTTGCCGCGCCCACGGGATATGCATAACCAGTATAGGTTTATATAGAATAACAAAAAAGCTTTAGCACCTTCACCCCACCCCTCAAAAAAAATTACCCTGGAGTACACCGAAGGGGAAAGAGTTACACAGAAAAAGTGAGAAAAAAAATTTAAAAATTTTTGACCCCCCCCTCCCAATAAAAAAAATAAAAACACAAACCACATCAAATGAAATCAAATATTAATCATAGAATCATCACAATGTATAAATTCACTTTTCATTTCAATATATTTAAATATCACATGAATGTTTAATAATTCGATCACTGAAAAAATCCATTTAAAAATAGTTAAGAAAGTGTTGATCAGGTAAAGTAATCGTAGATATTTACGTCTCCAAGCAAGTACTGACTGCTACTAAGGAAATCTAATATGAATCTAAGGAATTGTTTAATGTAACTATACAAGTGTGTACTGCATCTATGCAGTTGTTTATCGTATCTATACAATTGTTTACTGCTACTAAGCAAGTGTTTTTCGTATCTATACAA
>MJUU01028998.1:2635-46982 GCA_002080025.1 Modiolus philippinarum
AAATGGTTGGTCCCTAAATGTGTCGGAAGTCAGGAAAAGAGCATTTAAGATATCTTTTCTTATAATATCATGTTAATGCTTCTTTGAATTCACATGTAGCAGTCTGCTAGCTATGCAACTTAAGATGTGAATGCAGCTTTCAGGTGACATATATGGCACGCGATAGTAACAAAAATGCGGTATACCTAGTATTTCGAACGAAAACTAGGGTTTTCGGCGAAATACTATGTATACCGATCGGAAACCCCTAGTTAACGTGCGGTATACCTAGTATTTCGCACGAAAACCCCTAGTTTTCGTTCGAAATACTAGGTATACCGCATTTTTGTTACTATCGCGTGCCATATATGTCACCTGAAAGCTGCATTCACATCTTAAGTTGCATAGCTAGCAGACTGCTACATGTGAATTCAAAGAAGCATTAACATGATATTATAAGAAAAGATATCTTAAATGCTCTTTTCCTGACTTCCGACACATTTAGGGACCNGGGGGGGCTATGGGTTTTTTCAAAAAAATATTTTGAAGCTGATTTTATGTGAAAAAAATATTTTGGCAGCAAAAATAAAAAAAAAATATTCTGAAGGAGGCCTTAAAAATAATGTTAATTTCGAAAAAAAAAATGTTAAAACGAGTTAAAAAAATAAATAAATTTTCCTGTCCAGAAAAAAACCATACCCCCTTTTCAAGTTAAATGGTCGGTCCCTTACACTATGTCGAGGAGACAAATCATGGATATCTGAAACAGTGTCATTTTCGTTTCTATTCATTTGTTTCTACTACATTATTTCCGAACAATATAGTTAAAAAAATAATAAAAAATGTTTTTAACGGTCAACGATTAATTCAAAGTCAAAGATGCACTGACTTACATTGCACAATAACACGGACAGTCTTTGATGCATTGAACCCTCTGCTCTTTATAAAGCACGTATAATTTCCGGAATCCTCGCGTTTGACATTCCTTGTTATCACATTGTTTCTGTATTGTCCAGGATGAGGCCTTTTATTCCAAATCCATGAAAGTGTCGCTTGCTGATCATTACTGTCATGATGACAATTCAATTTTAAATCTTGTCCTTCTGTTATGTATCGTGTTGAGGGTCCAAAAATTTTAACATTTGGACTAACTATAAAACATTTTATGTAAACACATTTATTAGGTCAAATACCAAAATCAATAAAATGAATGGAGGTACATTGATTGTGCATTCCAACCTCATTGTAGTTGTAAGAACAAATTGCCAGTTAATTTTATGTTTGTTGACGATCCCGCATTCATGAGTGCGAAGCATAGATGAAGCATTGCCCGACATCTAGCAATGAATTCCGCTCAAACCGGTGCTAGGGGCTGTCTTGCACCAATTACGAATTAATTGGTGAAGGCCTCATGATTACTTCAAGATGGAGAACAACAATAAAAGCGTTTTTCCATTGCTTGGGTTTACCATGTATTTGTAGAGCATTTGTGTTATTTGCATTTACTCCATATCCTTTTATTGTTTTCTCTCATGGGTTGTATGAGTTGCTATCCAACAAACATGTTACTTAAAGATGGTGTTCTTTTTGCCATTTTTCCTCTGTTCTTCCGCGATGCGCATTTTAAGTGATATTTCAGCCCTGTAAATCATCAATGACCAATACATTAAGAAAAAAGTGCCTTGTAATGTTCTCTATTCGGTTTTCTTTATCGTATCTAGTAAGGAGTTCGATTGGATGTAACTGCTTAGATGTTCAGTTTTTAATGATAAAACTGAGAAGAGAATTGTTCAAATCACCCATGTATTATGTATTTCTGATGTTTTGACGCCCTATTGCGGTTGGTACTTTTAATTTCACTTTTTATCTTCTTACAATAAAAAAAAATATTTAGGATTCCCTACAAGATATTTTTTAGTAATTAACTTCTCTAGCTAGTTATGAATGTATGATATTGATGTAAATTTTAATCTGTCTCCAAACGTAACAATGGCAGTAGAATACCGAAGGAACAAAGCAGTGGAATTTACAAAAATCGAAGTCCAAAGACACGGCCAAAACGAGAACACAGAAAACAATGACGTTAGACACAGAAAACAATGACGTTAGACAGACACAAGGCACAGAAATAGAAATCACAACATTCAAAACAAAGGCACTCACAGTGTGAACTCCAGTGAAACTGACAGTGACATCAGGTGCTCCGGAAGGAAGCATGTCCTGCTCTGTTAACAGCACCTGTCACACTGTAAGTGAGGAAAATATGTTTTTGAAAGATCTGTTTGATAGCAGATTGGTTAATGTCATTTTCTAACACCTAAGACATAACCAATTAAAAATCCGTGGTGCGTGTTACTTCTCTAACCCTTAAACAGAACCAAGTTAAAATTTTGAAAAGATGTTATTACTTCGTATTCAAACATTGACAAGGACAAATCAGAACCGCAAACATACCTAACGGAGACCAAACTAAAATTTTACTAACAATATGGACTCCCTTAAAAATTGAGAGCGACATCAGGTGGTCCGGAAGGGTAAGCATGTCGTGCTCTGTTAACAGCACCCGTCACACTGTGAGTGAGTCCATCCTGGAAAATGTCAAAGTCGGTAGTAAATCCAGGAAGACGTGAATCTAGCTGAAAATGTCCACTTTCATTTGGGATACTGACACGTCATATATTTCAATGATGTTATGGTGCGTGTTACTTCTCTAACCCTTAAACAGAACCAAGTTAAAATTATGAAAAGATGTTATTACTTCGTATTCAAACATTGACAAGGACAAATCAGAACCGCAAACATACCTAACGGTGACCAAACTAAAATTTCACTAACAATATGAACTCCCTTAAAAATTGAGAGCGACATCAGGTGGTCCGGAAGGGTAAGCATGTCGTGCTCTGTTAACAGAACCCGTCACACTGTGAGTGAGTCCATCTTGGAAAATGTCAAAGTCGGTAGTAAATCCGGGAAGACGTGAAAATGTCCACTTTCATTTGGGATACTGACACGTCATATTTTTCAATGATGTTATGGTAACGGCCATAGAATTTCTAATAACATTCGTTTAAATTTATCCCGGAAAATTTATTCAATGACTTCTTTAAATTCTACTGTAGTATGTCCAAGGAGTAAAAGCAATACTAACAAATAAACTTTGGCCTTTTTTCAGCGTACAAAATTAATTCTATTTTTTTTATAAATTTGACGAATTATGATCCTTTTCATCAGTTACGCTTCAAATTAAACCAACGTGTAAATGTATAGTTACAAATTACTTCTCCAACAATAACGGTTACTAAATTATCGATATATAGATTTTAAGATGGCAATTTTATATCAGACCCATTATCGGCCCTAAGTCAGTATATCAGCCCGAGATTGATGAATAATTTTGACCATGGGCTGATTTTAAGGGTCTGATATGAAAAATGCAATGTTATCATAAACTTACCATATTTTTTGAATATGGAACGACATCCTCAATTTAATTTACGATCTGAAAATTTTATGCTGGAATTACACAAATTTAAACGCTGATCCTGTCTACACGTCATTTTTTGAGTTGCCAAGCTGAATGATTGCAACTCTTAGTTCTCCTAACTTTTCCTAACTCAGAATTAATAATATACTTCAAGAAAACCCCTTTCAACTTCAACTCTGATTAGAAAGCTTTGTTGATTGATCGATTTTAATATCCTGTATACTCTTTACATGCAAGAAATATCAAATTCCGTCAAAAGAAATGTCGAATAAATGTACAAGAATAACCAATGTGTGCCTCTTATTCTCTGTATTGGTACAGAAATTATCCATGCATAATAGCATTTATTCCTTTAAATTGCAGTTTGTGGACGGCTTAACACGTACATTTTTAATTCTTTAAATCGCTTGAATATACTGAGGATTCCAGATTGTTGTGGATATAGATAACATTCCAAATACTTAATAATAGATTGATCAAACATATGCATCACTGAAGGCAAAATATCCTCGATATATATACAACACATTGTGATAGCATGTAAGCAAAGAAGATATTCTTAATCATGTTAATTATTCGCCGCCAGGAGGCGGCGAATATATTTGATACGATATTTTGAAACTTCAGTGGAGGAGCACGTGACCAGGAGTAGTTGTTTGTTTTCCATTTGAATCGATCTAATGTGTCCTAATCTTTTGATACCTTTTCAATTATTTATTCAAGAAAATTGCTTACAATTATTATTAATTTAATTTTCATTAATATGTGAAAGGGAAATCAATAAGACAAGGGAGACGGGTTATGCTTGCTTGACTTTTCTGTTACATGTCCGGAGAAGTGTGTCTGGATATCATGATGCAGATGCATGATTACCTTAATTGCAATGGTTTTCAAGTTGGGGGGGTTGCATATTGTTTCCAATTAGCATTGTTATTATTACTATTAATTTTTGGTTGTTCTTAAAAAAAATAATAAAAAATGATAAATACATAAAGCGAGAACCAGTCTTTTTACCAAACACGTGTGCCTCAGATATGGGTTAATTGATATGGGTCAACATTAGTGAGAGTGAAAACAAAAGAAAATCTGTCGAAGTGGGTCAAGATAGCGTGCTTTGGATCCCGATCATTTTAACAAAAATCATAAAAATGGAACAATTAATAAAATGAATTAAAACCAAACAATAACAATAATGACCTTCAATCATCTTTGAAATACCATCAAGTATAAACACGGGTCAAATTGCTTGACTGCTGTGTAATGATTACTGTTACAGCTGTACTAGTTCTACACTATAAATTATCTCAAATGCCTAAAATCTGAATTACTCTATTGGCAATTACAAAGCAAATATATAAAATAAGCTGTTGACTGTATTATCAGTTGGAAATAAATCGATACTAATTAAGAATGTCTATTAAAACAATGGTTCAACATTACAATTACCAAAAACAAGTCAGCCTTCAACTGATTCAATCAAATGAGAATCTTACAAATTTTGGTGTTGTCAATCTATATTTACTATTAAAACAAATGTCAAATTGAGAGGTTGTACTATGTTTCACTCTCACGGGTGTTACGGTTATAACATTTTTTTAATCAACATGTATTAAAATGCCATTTTATTATATAAAATATTTTCTGTAAGATCATCTTTAACGGAAGAAAGTTTCATTTTGAATATGAAACCAGTAAACATCACAAACATGAATACAATGATCTTACAGATTATATTTAATACAAACAACCATTTCATTTTGCAATTTTATATATATACTTTTTTTTACAATTGTTTTCAACTAAAAAAAATGAGATGTTTACAGTTAAAGTTATAAGATCCTAGTCACATCTGTTTTGTTACGTTTTTACTTGAAGTTTTAAAATTTTCAATAAACATATAAATTGGCAAGGGGGGGGGGATTTACAATGATCTCATTTTTCACCCTTGAACTTACGGGGGAAAAACTGGCACGTGTCTATTTCTTCAGGGGGAAAACTGGCACATGCCTATTTTCCGTGGAAATATGGGCATGGGGGAAAATGGCAATAGGACAAAACATAAGTGCATGTAATTTGTTTCCCTTTTTACCGACCGGGCTAAACATTATTTAACCGGACTAAACCAATTATACACGAACTCTTTTTACCAAAACTGTTCACAGAGAACTCCGCTTTATATGGTTGAATTCGCATCAAGGAAAACCTCAGGCAAGCCTTCGGGATGATATTGACGTCTCGGGTTGATACAGCATGTAATACGGATTTACCCATGTAATATTCTATATTTATCTAGACCTAGACGGAACATGGAAAACGAGAACACACACACAAAAAAAAATAAATAATGAAAAAATAAAAAAATAAAATAAAATAAATAAAATAAAATAAAATTAGAAAAAAAAACAATTCTCATCAAGATAATCTGATAATTGTAAGGAATCTTGGCAAAGTAGTTCGGAAGATGTGAATAATATGTTGTTTTGAAATAAATTAAATCTTAATCGTGTGTAATTTGGTCAATCAAAAAAGAAATGATAGTAATCTTCACGTTCAGCACCACAACGACGAGTGGGATTATTTTTTAATGTTTACTTTACACAAATCATAATTCAATAACGAGGCAAAAAAAAAAAAAAGTTAATGTTACATTAAGTTTATGAGGGCCGAAACCGTAATAAATTGGAACATTTTTATTATCACTATTTACCTCAGTTGGATATCAAATGATTACGCTATAGACCTCCAGCTCTTGACATGTGGTAACTCGGCTATTACAACAGATCAGAATAAACACCTTCAAGCACGATTTAGAGTATATAAAAAAAAATCAAAGAGATTTATACTCGTCTATTATCAGACAGACACACACACATCATCATCATCATCATCATCATAATTCGTTTCATTATCATTAATTCAGCTTGTGTTAAGTTTGCATTTTTTTCTTTCTTTTTGTCATACTCAGTTAGATTAATATGAATATTGATATATATGTCTTAAATTAACATGCTCTTTTATTATTGTAACTGTATTGTATATGGGAGAAGACTTTTATAAGTTGGAATAACTAGTGTCTGATCCCCTATGTATTTTGTGAGCAAAATGAATATGTTTAAATCAATTAAATATGTTGTTGTTAACAGATGGGTGTGAACATTCTTGTGTTATTGTCTCCGTTTGAAAGTAAGAAAGTGAAGGTGGCCAGACAAATAGAAAAGTCAAAACCCAAGATAACAAATTCACAGGACCTTCTGTTTCAGCAGGTAGAGCAGATGTCAATTTTTACCTGAAACACGGTCCTATAAGCTTAAAATTTGCAAGACCGACTGAAGCTTTGCCTGATTTGTCCTTCGGTCAGGCAGAATTGGATATATGTGGGTGGCATAATTTAAAATTGAAATTAATGGGGAGAGAAAATCAAAGATACATGTATCATCTGAAAGCACTTGGCAAAGCATAGTCTTTGAATCCCGAAGTTTTACAAATTTAAGAACAAGCCATCTTAATACAATCTACTTGACGAAAAACCCACAGGGGAAAATAACATTGGTCCAATTTTTTAGTCAAGTGGAAAAATAGGCACGTGCTAGTTTTGATCCGTGGAAAAACTAGCATGGGGGAAAAATGGCAATACGTATACGTATTGCCATTTTTCCGGGGAGGGGGGGGGGGGAGAATGTCAATGATCTCATTTTTCCCCGGGGAAAAATGGGCACGTTCCAGTTTTTCCACCGGGGGAAAATCTAACATTGGGGAAAATGGCAATATAACACCGGCTCAGAGTAATGTTTAGGTACAGTTTTTGATATTTGAACATTTACCTTTACCTAAACATTACTTAGCTTAATAGGGCTGGAATTGGTCTAATTGGAATAAGGGGTTTCAAAAGTTGTTACAGCCAAGGGGTGGTATAGGGAAATGGGCTCCCTATACTTATTTTAAATGCTCCTTAGGGCGTGCGTCTCAAACAGTTTTTGACAACTAAAGTCCAACTTAAACCTTCACGTGTGGTTTAGCTTGCTAAACCCGGTGGAACCTGTTTCAACGAACTGTGAGAAGGGGCAAAGGCGAGCAACTTGCGCCTTAAAACCGGTCGACAGCCTCGGGTAGATGGGACTCGTCAACCATGGGAGGTAGCCCATCTAGGAGAAGCAAAACTCTGACTTGAAACCTCCGTTGCCTTGTGCCTATACCCTCTGGACAGGGAAAGGCTTCAGGAGTCAAAATCGAGAAAAAACCAGAACCAGGAATCTGTAAACTTCCTTCCTGTAGTTCCAGGATTAGAACCTTAGTTCAGAAATTAAGGGTGAGGTACCCTGACAGAAACCTAGAGTGCTGAAGTCGGAGATGTTGGGCGATATAGCGCACTCTAACAGACCACAATATCACGCACAAACAGCCGAAATGATACTTGAACCAAAAACCAAACGATATGGTGCTCGACCTGTGAGGACCCAACAGGCAGGTACAGTGCCGGGCTCCAAGCCTCGACGAAGCCAAACCAACGCTACTGGAGGTACCTTAGTTTCGTCTTGTGGAGTTAGGGGACGAACAAGGAGAGCTACTGACTGCAGAAAGACCACTTTGAAATCAAAAGAGAAGCCAGTAATCCATATCATGCACTGGAATGTAGAAGGCATATCCAACAAGAAGGAAGAACTACAACACTTCTTAAATGAAAACAACATCAACATATGCTGTATTCAGGAAACACATCTGAAAGAGGGCAAAACATTCAAGATAAGAGGATACCAATCTTTAAGGAGTGATAGAAAAGATAGAACAAAGGGATGTGTAATTCCTAGTAAGAAACAACTTAAATGCAAAAGAGACAAAAAGATTGATGGAAGAAGCAGAATACCTTGTGACCAAAGTCAAGATTAACGATAGCTCATACGATAACTTTTACTGTCCAGACGATAAGAATCTATCCCTAGACACCTAGACACCATACAGATACCAGACAGTAACTTTCTTGTTGCTGGTGATTTCAACAGCCAGTCACATAGTTGGGGATACAGAACCATAGATAAAAGAGGAGAAGATATAGAGGATTGGCAAGACGAGCACCACCTCATACTTGTAAACAATCCATCTGATACCCCCAACCTTTTATTCCCGTCGATGGCATACAACAACCACACCAGATCTAGCCTTCTGTACTGATGATGTCCACCAGAAAATCAGTAGAAAAGTATGTGACCAGCTTGGAGGTAATGACCATCGCCCAGTAATACTATCGATCACAGAAACAACAACACAACTAAGCGCTATACCACCTAGATGGAATTACAAGAAAGCAAACTGGAGCAAGTTTCAGGCACGAACAGATGAACTAACAAAAGATGTGGAGATAGAGGGAAAGAACATTAACAACGTTGTAAAGGTTTTCAATGCTAAAATAATAATGGCAGCATAAGAAAGTATACCAAGAGGGGTAAGAAAGGACTACAAACCGTATTGGTCGTATGAGATACAGACAACACATGATGCTCTGACCAAAGCAAGAGAGGAGGCTGAACTTAATCCAAGCAAGGAGAATAACTCCAAATAAGAACTGGAAAAGCAGCGGCAAATGTATTTTCAAAAGGGCATGAGGCAGAAAGCAACACCAACATCCCAAATTACAGAAAGAAAGAAGTAAGATCAGAAATACGGGAGAGCGAACCATCACATGAAATTATGCAGAGAGACATCACAATGCAAGAGTTGAAAACATCTATCAGAAAGCTGAAGAAAAAGGCCCCTGGTCCAGATAACATCACTAATAAGATGATCCAACATCTAAGACCCTCTGCTCTTAATACACTGCTGGACATATTTAATCTCGGCCAAGTACTACAATGTTGGAGGGAAGCCATCATGAAGCCAATACTGAAGAAAGAGAAAAATAAGTCAAAAGCTGCTAGCTACCGCCCAATCAGCCTTACGAGCAACTGTTGCAAACTCATGGAACCTATAATAAACAGGCGTATGCATATGTATTTGGAATCAGAAAACATTCTTGGACATGAGCAAGCTAGTTTCAGACAATACAAAAGCACAGAGGACCAGACTACACATCTCTCACAAGTAATAGAAGACTCATTCCAATCAAAGAGAGTAACACTAGCTGTCTTCGTAGATCTACAAAGAGCATTTGACAAAGTCTGGAAAGAAGGTCTTTTTGTAAAACTCCAAAGATATGGCATATGGGAAGAATGTACAAATGGACCAACTCATACTTGAACAACAGAAGAGCCAGAGTGATAGTAGATGGGAAGTTAGGAAGGAAAATTCTTCAGGGAGTACTACCACCTACCCTATTCATACTATTTATGAACGATATAGTACCAGAGATGCCAAATGAAGTACACATAGCACTACTAGTATATGCAGACGATCTTGTAATATGGTGTTCTGAAGAAAACGCAACAACAGCAAAGTACAGAATACAAAGAGCTTTAGAAAAGGTAGAGGCATGGGCAAAAGACTGGTGTATTACCATCAACAGAGAAAAAACTACGGGAACCCTATTCACACTATCACCCAAAACACAAAACATCTCAACATGGACAATACTGCAATAAAAATGGAAGATCAGCAAACATACATTGGGATAACTCTTGACAAAAGAATGACATGAAAACAGCACATAACATCAGCAGAAGCTAAAAAAGCTAGGAGAAAACTCAACATCATGATAAAACTGGCAGGGACAAGCTTGGGCGCAAACGAAAAAATATTGAAAACTGTATACCAAGGGAACGCACGTCTACATCTCGAGTACGGATCTAGTGTATGGTAAACAGCGGCAAAAGGTCATCTTCAGACACTAGACAAAGTTCAGAATCAGGCATTGCGTATCATCACAGGAGGCATGAAATCAACACCAATAGCAAGCATGGAAGAAATAACAAGCATACATCCCATTAAGTAAAAGAAGCAAAATGCAAAGCTATGATATAGGCCACCAAGTACCAATGTCTTCATGATCATCCAATGAGCCAGAGAATGAAACCACGATCGTCAGGTAGACTCAAAAGATCCAGTTTTGCACTGGAGACCAGGGAATTACAGCGAAAACATCAGGAAGCTTTGCCAAAAGTGGTTAAACCAATAGAGATCACACTTAAGATCAGCCCAATGCAGAGAAAACTGGAATGGAAATGTACCCATACACACCTCAGCCCCACAACTCACTGCTAAAAATGAACAATCAGATTTAGTCAAAAATACTTTAACACTCAGTATGCTAGAAGAACAATATCCCTCAACCACATGGGTAAGAGTTTATACAGACGGATCAGCCAAAATTGCAACAACAGAAGGAGGAGCTGGTATCTACATTGAACATTCAAATGGTGAAAAACAGTCAGAGGCATTACTAACAGGCCTTCATTGTTCCAAATATAAAGCCGAAGAAGAGACCTCAAATATGCAGTACACTACATCAGAGACAAGACCAACAAAACAACATGTGTAGTATTCCTGACAGATGCCCAATCCGTTCTGCAAGCAAATCTTCCTGAACTTGAACAAGATCTCTATAACATAGGAAGCCTTCAAACAGCAGTACAACGGATACCTTCTCCCTGTGGAATCTGGGGAAATGAAAAAGCTGATCAGCTAGCAAAGGAGGGTGCCAAACAACAAAATGTGAAAACCCAGTCAGCTTCACAGAGATGAAAACCATCATCAAATCTCTACACAGAACCCCCCTACAAGACAACTATCACCAACTGAATAGATCTGAGCAATCAACCATCTTCCGGCTCAGGACTGGACACAACAGACTTAACCAACACCTGCGCAGAGTCATGACAACACCTGCGCAGAGTCATGAAAGTTATTCCATCACCAATGTGTCCTTGCGGAGAAGCTGAGCAGAAAACTTAGCATCTCCTACAATTCTGCAAACTACACAAGGCACTGAGAGACAACATACGGCAAAAACCAACAACACTACAAGAAAAGCTTTACGGACCAGTGGAAGCCCTGCAGAAGACCACCAGATTTGTAGATACGGAGAAGAAGATGGATAGCCATCTTCTTCTCCGTATTTAGCCCGGTAGTCCCCTAGTCGAAGGCCATATAGGCCGAAACGTTGGGCTGTCTTCCCTCCCTCTTTTTCCATTTTTGTCATTTTTATGTGTTTTTTTTAATTTGTACATTTTGTGTTTTTTATCTTTTAATCGTGGCCAAATATACCATTTTATTTTGTTTCCTTGACATTTAGCCTATTTCCTTTCTTTTTCAATTTAAATTACCGTCGTAGGTCATATCACAAGGCTGTGATTATTCATAAAATAGTTGGGCGAAATACGAATAATTGACAGTATTATTATTTCACTGTTATAGTATTTTAAATAAACATAATAAAAACTGTTAATTTTGTAGAATATTGAGATATAGATGCTTAAAATCGTTTTTTTAAATAGCAATTGACTTTGTTATCAATATAAACTTACCCAGGATTCAACACTTGTAATTTATTTTAAAACTGACACATTATATTGGTCCTTTTTCAACGACCTACATGTACCGTCTATATTTTTTAACGTCACAACTGACCAACCTACCAATGTTGAAAACTGATCCGCCCGTCATAATGTAACCACAGACAAAGTCGGAGTGACTTGTTGCTATTCTACGTTTCTTCTTCTAATCATTATATTTTTTCTTATTCCAATAATTTTTGTCCGAGTGATTCTTTTGAAACCGCTGAATGAGACGACTAGAAACTTGGATTCAATACCTCAGGAACTGCGTTACAGAATTTGTTCCTATTGTGTATAGATTTTCAGTAAGATGATAGAAAGAAAATTGGTTGAAAGCTTTTCGAAATGGCTACCAATGTCATAATGGCCGCGAAAATGGGTAAAATATTCAACTTGTCTGATTTCGATGAAAATAAGTTTCTAAGTAGATTTTGAGGCTGTGAATAAGTTAGAATTGTTGAATTGGTTGTCTTGGGTGACATCGGCAATTGCCTGCAATTGCAAATCTAGTTTTTAAATATTATTAGTACTAACCACACGAAGTCGGGTATTATTTTTGTTATTCTATGTTTCTTCTATCAAACAGACATACTTTCAAATTCATTTGAATTATAATAAATATTTTCACTTTTTTTTATTCTTAATGCGCCATTAAAAGTATAAATTATTACTGTTAAAAATTTAAAGAGAGAGAGAGAGAGGGAGAGAAGGTAAAAAGAAGTGCATGTCGAATTTTTGGTCGGATTACACAAAAAAATTTAGTCAACGGTTACAAGATATTTTATATAAATACATCCCGTGTTAGAGATGTATGCTTTTTATTTTTCTTAGATATGGTTTACTTGTACATGAAATTATATCTCATGTGTACACTTTGTTAAATTACTTTTATCTAAATTTATGTAAATTCTGAAACTTAAGGTTTAACTCCCTCCATCGTATTTTTGTCCTGAGCTATATTTGATATTAATGATTATTCGGTCGGATTTCGTTTGGTTTTATGCATTTTAAACACTTTTTGAAATTCTTGATTTCCTATGTTTGGGTTCAAGTGATGCTGCTGAGGAATTAATTTCCAAAATGGCCATACAGCTCAGTAAAATTGTTTCAGTTGGAGTTAACATATGTGTTACGGTCTCATGTTCATTTACTCCATATCCTTTCATAAAATATTTAATACAGGAGTTTGTCTTTTAATGCAGCGTGGAATTGGTAAAACAATTCCAAGTGTTAGAGATGTATGCTCTTTATTTTTCTTAGATATGGTGTACTTGTACATGAGATAATATCTCATGTGTACACTTTGTTAAATTACTATTATCTGAATTTATGTAAATTCTAAAACGTAAGGTGTAACTCCCTCAATCGTAGTCTTGTCCTTAGCTTTATTTGATATTACTGGTTATTCGGATTTCGTTTGGTTTTATACATTTTAAACATTTTTTGAAGTTCTTGATTTCCTATGTTTGGGTTCAAGTGCTGCTGATGAGGAATTTATTTCCGAAATGGCTATATTGTTGCAGTTGGATTTAACATATGTAATATGGTCTCATGTTCAGTTACTCCATATCCTTTTGTAAAATATCCAAGGTCACAGTTAAAAGATCATTCACAGGTTAGAGTATCAACCGTTCAATATCTCGTAAGTGTACAATGAACGTCAATAACTGCTCCGCAGAGTCTCTCTATCAATTACTGTGGAATGTTGGTCCACTGCACTTGTAATGCAAACATAAGCTGGTCTAACAATTGCGGTGTAAATGAAATTAAAGAGCCACAGGAAACACTCAAACGGCTAAAAATTATAATTATATGCCACAATCTGCTAGGGAACTACCCAGGAAAAAAACAAATTAGACAAAAGACAAACGTAAACAACAATAGGGACTCGGGACAGCCGGACTTGGTACCGGCACAAGCGAAACCTAACGGTAGATTTACCGGTTTATTGGTACCCAAACCTCCCCTTTATCTGTCCCGTTTCCCTATAGTTTAGTAAACATACGAATAAAACCCAATACCGATAGACTACTAACTCCATGCCCACAATCTTGAAAAGAGAGAATATGAAAAAACGTAATTTTGAAAGATGGGTCAAGGGGTGCTCGCCGCTAGTCTGCCGGCTTGCTAAAGGGGCCTAGTCTGTTGGTAAAACACTGTCGCACTACGGAAGAAAAATCAAACTCAAAACTTCTTGCATGATTTGGTCAAGAATCACCATATACTTCAGTAGACATCGGCAGTATCAGATGAGAGGCCAGTATGTATGTAGATTTTCAGGTCACTAGATCTCAAAGCCAATATAACGGATGCAAGCTGAGTATCTTGTTAATATCCCTTATTACGTTAAGTTCAAGCTTTTCTTGATTTTAATCAGTTTCTGGCATTTTTAACAACATTACCATAAAACGAGAATTAGAAATGCCCCTAGTAACAAGCTGTTTGCAAGTAACGCCATATTTAGATATTAAATATTCATTGGAAAAAGAAGGGAAACGGGGAATGTGTCAAAGAGACAACGACCCAAAGGGGAGTAATATCTGTTATAAAACTTCTTAAAGGTATTTAACAACTTATGAAATCTGTAACCCTGTTGTAAACGTTTTGCTGTAATAGTAAGGTTACGTTAATTAAAATCGTCAAGAGTAGAACAAACACGTGCAAATGAGAAATGTACACCCCGTATGATGGAGCTTGAGGAACGTCGACGTCAAGAAAAGCGAAATTAGTTATAGTGAAATCAAAATCATCCCTTTTATCATATATTTTAGTTTTTACTTTACCAGTGTCAATAATGATAGTTAGATCCAGAAAAAGGCAGTATTTGGAATCATTTGTAGCTTTATTTAATTTCAATTCTTGTGGGTAAATAATGTCTACATAATCTTAAAACTAGGGATTGTTAATTTTAAGGATATCGTCAATATAACTGTTGTTATCATTGAAAATAGAAATAAGATTATTATTGTTTTGTATGGTTCCGTTTTGAAGTTTTTTCATGAAGTGTCGTTCGTAGCAGAAGAGAAAAAGATCTGCAATGAGAGGCGCACAATTTGTACCCATGGGAATACCTGTGACCTGTTGATAAGTAGTGTTGCTAAAACGATAAAAAATGTTGTCCATTAAAAGATTGAGTGCATTAATCATATCATCACATGTCCAGGAACAATAATTATTGTATATAATATAAGAGAAGAATCCTTGCTTTTTGTTAGAACAGATGAACTGCTGACCAGAAAACTTAAAGGACCATTTCATAAGTTGTCCGAATTTTTATCTAATCAACGTATGTGGAAGGGTAGTATAAGTGAGGAAAAATCATAACTGGCGACGGAGGAGATTGGTCTTTGAATAGATAAATTTATCCAAAACTTCAATTGAATTTTTTAAACTCCAAAAGTAATTTTTTGTTGTCGAACGCGTCTATCGAATTTTAATATCTTAAAAATACTCAATGAAGTTCAAATATGATGATTTGGATGGCAAGAGAAGTATCAGAAGTTATTGCTCTGCAGGTAAGCTTTTGTTTTTAGTGTTGCATGCGGCCTATCGTTGCCTTGTTTGAACATGCATAAGGAGAACGTGTTGTTTTTACTATATCATAATTATAATTATTATAAAGCTGTCTATTTTAGCACACAAACACGTGCCATATCTTTAAACATTGGATTCTGTAATTACATTTAACAGAATGCTAGATTAGATGAAATAATTAACAAACATATCTATAATTTTGATCTAACAATGCCATTGTATATTACACTCTCAAAATCATCTGACAGACAGATTGAATTTTCGGTTGACCCATACATGGGTTCAAACCTACAACTCTTTGTACATCTTCGGAACAAGCGCCTAGATGATTTTGAGTGAGTAAATGATAATGGCATTGTTAGATTTAAATTAGAATTATATTATATTATATAACTACTTTTAACCAGAGATAAAACTTTATATAAGAAAAGAAGTAGAAAGTAGATTTGCAATTTCAAGCAAAAGCAGATGTCACCATAGACGACCAAATCAATGATTCAAAATTATTTGCTGCTTCAGAATCTACCTAGAAACCTATTTTCTTTAAAATCCAACAATGTTGAAATTTTGACTTATTTCGGCGGCCATCTTGGAATTGGCGGCCATTTTGAAATTTCAAATGCACAACATACAACTTCAGATAGTTGTCCAACTTTGTGCAAAGTTTGAAATTGTTTCATTTAGCCATTTCAAAATAATCGCTCGGAAAAGAATTATTGGAAAAAGAAAAAGAACAACTAGCAATTGCAAGCTATAATCGATGTCACCCAAGGCCACTAAATTGACGATTCTAGCCTCAAAATCTACCTAGAAATCAATTTTCGTTGAAATAGGACAAAGTTGAATTTTGACGTACATTGTATATAAGCGACCAGATTGGAAACGGTGGCCATTTTGAAAATTTTAAATGCTGAACATAATGATTATATTTGGATGGTTTTCTATGTACAAAGTTTGAAACCAATTGGTCCAGCCATTTCAAAATAATGGCTCGGACAAAATATGTGGAAGAAAAAAAATTAATAATAATCAGAGGAAGAAACGTAGAATAACTTGACTATGTCTGGGATGATATAAAAATAGATTTGCAATTGCAAGCAATAGCCAATGACATCCCATACAACCAATACAATGATTATAGCATTTTTGCAGCATCAAAATCTACCTTGAAATCAATTTTCGTTGAAATCAGTCAAAGTTGAAATGTTTACGTATTTTGGCAACCATCTTGGAATTGGAGTCATTTTGAATATTTTTTGCATGAAATCCTTCCTCTCATCTTGTTCAACATTTTTACAAAATAAGAATAAATTATAGTTCCTTGGATACTGAATGCTTGATTTTTAAACGTAAATTGGCGGCAATTTTGGAAATGGCCGCCATTTTGTAAATTTTAAACATACAGCATAAAACTTCAGATGGTGGTCCAACTTTGTGAAAAGTTTGAAATAATTTCATTCAGCCATTTAGAATAATCGATAAGACAAAATTTATTGGAAGAAAAAGAAGAAGAAGAAGGTGTCTTCCACCTATTCCCACTTTTTAAAATTCACTATTCCTTCTATTCCCACAATTCCTTTGATGTTTAATTTGTTTTTATAGTACGTAATTGATGGTTATTAAATGTCACCTGTAATTAACCTTTGTGTACCTGTATCTTGATTTATTTTCCATTTTTTCTTTAAAAAATGCAAAAAAAATAATATAAATAAATAAGTAAATAAAGAAAAACGTAAATAAAAGACAAGAAAACGATGAAGATAAGTTACTTTTTTAGGCTACAGATCGAGAAAATATTTCGTTAATTAATGATAAACTTGTACAAAAATGAGAGGATAATTCTTATATTACTATTGCTATATTGTATATAATTTAGAAAAAAAAGTTTGAATGATAACTTAATTTTTATATGTTATTTATATATATTTTACACGAATGTTAACTCACTTTTATTTTAGCATTTTTCCATTATCAAAGAGGTGTGGCTAATTTCCTTGAGCATACTAATTATGTGAATGCATAAAATTTTCTCCAAAACTAATATATAAGGTCATCTATTATATACACTGTCATAACAAAATCAAAATATTCAGCCACTTAAATTGTCACTTTGATGCAGTTTTGATGGATTTTGTTAAAATTAGGTACAGTGGGGTGCAGACACAACCTCTCGTCCAAGTTAACTTGGAAAGCAGTCACGAGAACAGCTCAAAGTTAACTTGGAGCAGACTTAGAACAGTCCTAGAATCCTGACTGCTCCGGTCCTAGAATCTAGTCTGCTCTAGCCATGACCGTTCTACCGAAGTCCGCTCTGGCCATGACCGTTTTTCCCAAGTCTGCTCTGGGCACAGCTGTTTTGATCCTACAATTTTTACTGGATATGAAATTGGATTGTATCAGTTTTTCTTTTTTCTAGTGCCCGAAACGTTTATATAAAAAAAACATAAATAACCCCCTTATTTTACGATATTTTAAATAAATATTTGTTTCAGTAAACGTAATCTGATAATGATTGACATTTTCCTATAATTAAATTAACGATTTATAAATTTATAATAATAAATTTACGGAAAACTTTTCGGGTATATCACGAAAAGGGAAATAACCCTAACGTTTTTTTAATATGGGACACGCTATGAATATTTACCAGGGCTGTAACAAGAGCTGGTATGAGAGCGGTCATAGCTAGAATAGGTCAGCTGAGAGCAGTCATGGCCAGAACAGACTTAGGTAGAACGGTCATGGCCAGAACAGACTTGGGTAGAACGGTCATGGGTAGAACAGGTCAGGATTCTAGCGATGACCATGACTGGTCAGAGCGGTCAGGATTCTAGAGCAGACTTAGAGCTGTTCTAGAGCAGACTTGATGCCTGTTCTAAGTAAACTTAGAGCAGCTTTTATGACTGCTTCAAGCTAACTTTATGAGAGGTTATGTCTGTACCCCACTGTATACCTCCAAACCATCAAGCTGGTTTCGGTTGAAAATACAAAACAGTAAAAAAAGTCAACAACATATTATGTAGTTTCAAAGCTAGATCCATGCTTCAAATGAAGTAACGGTCTTACTATGAATATATAAAATGCATCGTCTTCCAAATGGACATATCAGTTGACAGTAACTATGTGTTTTCGTATATCTTTGCTTGACTTGAGACTATTTTTTTGAAATGTTTATAAATGCTACTTTTTCTTTGCATAAAAATCCAGTGAAAATTAAAAATCTACATGCACAAATAATTCATTTTCATGTTCCCATCCAACATTCAATTAAAGGTTAATTAAAGATTGTTTGTACAGTGGAATCCTTTGTTTGGTAAGTTTTCCGCCTATTCCCACATGAATTTTTACTTTTTCTTACCTGGTATTTAAAAAAGGGGAATAGGAGGAATGAACCAAGAAGAAGAAGAAGAAGTATAATCAGAGGAATGTAGAATAACAACATGCGATCCCGTTTTCGACTTTGGTAGCATAATAACAATCAGAACAAATGTAGAATAATAACATGTCACTACGCATGGGGTGACATAATTATCGCAAGGTAAGCATTCTTTTTATTATTTCCTAAATTCTTGAAAATCCGTGGCACGTCGATTACACACTTTTTTTGACTCCCGCCAAAACTGAATTTATTATATTTTGTCCGAAACGGAATTTTAAAAGAGTTAAGCTAAGGGGCATCTTTAACTAAAAGCGTTGGTTCATTGCTTTAATTTGCCTTACATTTGTAGGGACTTTGTCTCATGTGTATTTACTCAATATTCTTCCATTGTTAACTACAAATTTCTGGAGTTTAAATGTAACGATTATATATTAAATCTCAAACTAAAATAAAATATCTTGGCCTAGTTTACGACCAATATCTATCTGGAGAGCACACTGAACAAATGCTATAATCAAACAATAAAATTCAAAACAAATGTTTGTACACTTAATTTAGACAACGGCAGTAGAATACCGAAGGAACAAGGGAAGCGATGACTACAAAAATCGAAGTCCAAAGACATGGCAAAAACGGTAACAGATAAAAACAAAGACAAAACAAGGACGTGAGACAGCTACAATGCACGGAAATAAAAAGATAACATTAAGAACTAAGGCACTCATAGTGTGAACTCCCATGAAAACCGGGAGTGACATCAGGTGCTCCGAAGACGAATAACCTATCAAAAGAAATAAGCTTAAGAAAAACATTACCAATGACTCCCATTTAATGTAATTTAAATTAATCTTTCTCTTCCGGTGTTTCACAAAAAGGAAAAAAAATACACTTCAAATTACTCGGAACAAAACAGTGTAATCCATCATAAATATGGGATCTATAGATCAGTGTAGGTTAACCGGAGTTGACAAGTGTCGGCTTTTTTAGTGTTGAAAAAAGAGTAAAACAGCAGCAATTGGGACACACTTCGAAGATTTTTAATGATAAATGCCAATTCTATTTGAAACAATATGTTGATAAAGAAAGCGAACGGCACATATATAACACCAGATCAAGTTAAGTTCCAAAAAACCAGAGGAATAGACTCCACATCATGACTACTATTACCGATTGAAATGCGCTTCCAAACTCAATTATATCTGTTAAAAATTATTACTCTTGCAATATCACCTAGTTAATTAAAGTACATCTCATGATTTTTGAGCGATTTAATTAAACTATAGGATATTGGTCTGAAGCAATTTAATATATATCTAACTATGTTAAGTAATTATCATACAAGGACCCCATTGGAAAAAAGCGTTCACGATTTCATGGGATTTCCTTGGAATAGTCTCACTTTTATTTGCAATTTAAGTCTACTTGGCATATTTTAAACATCATTGAGTTAATGGTTTTCCAAACGTTTAGATTTTATCTGCACTGAAGAGACATAAGTTGTCGAAATGCGCATATGCAGAATATAAATTCACAGTAACTTCGGTATTTAGTTATTATTTACTATATGTTAACTATATATTAACTGAGCTAATTTGTTTAACATATTTTTAATTTGCATTTATGATATCATTGTATAACGAATCTGAACTCTAATCTCGGTCGCGTTTCTGGACATATTTCAATGGTAATCGGCTAGGAATATTGTGACCAAGTTAGGTTTAAATTTGCCAAGAAGTTTAAAAGAGATCTGTGTTTCCCTATGTTAAATTAAGCTCATAATGGTAGCCATCTTTGATTAGTAGTGAATTTGCAGAATATATTTTTAAAAGGTACTTTTGTAACTAAGTTTGCTTTCAATTGGCTGTGTGGCTTCAGAGGAGAAGATTTTTTTCAAATAATTCCCAGAAGTCTAATGTCAAATTTAAACTGATGCTGGCGGCCATTTTTGAACTAAGGAAGACTTGCCATACATATCTTAAAGGGGTTAGATATCGACAATTTTGACACAGATTGGTTCGTATTGGCTAGGAGTATCAGAAGAGAAGATCTTTGAAAGTGTTCTCCCTTATGGTTCGGTGTTAAAAAAAGTTCTTCCCTCGCGCCCATCTCGGATAAGGTGAAGATGAAATGTATTCAATGAAATTTTTGCTAATAACACTTTACCTACCTCATACTAGCAGATATGTTTTGATCTTTTTTGGCTATTTTGATCTTATCACGATCTTAACAAGCTTAACACAATTTTGTTAAGACAGTATAAGATATTCAGTCGCATTTCAAGTTAATTGCTTTCAAAGACGTTCAAGACCTATTCAGTTTATCAAGATCAAACAAGATAACTGCGTTCAAGGACGATCAAGATATTTTTAGTTTGTCCAGATCAAACAAGATCAAATCAGGATCTTGTTTGATCTTAACAAACTTAATTCTTCTTGATTGTTCCTGAACGCAAATAACAAGTCAATCTTGTTTAATCTTGAATTATCTTAACACGTCTTGATCGTCCTTGAAATCAATTATCTTGAAAACCAACTTAAAATCTAACACTGTCCTAACAAAAGTGTGTTAAGACTGTCAAGATCATGTTCAGATCAAAATGGCCAAACAAGATCAAAACATATCTGCTAGTGTCAAATCTTTTTAAATATATTGCTAACAAAATCTCACAATATCAGTTATGAAACTTAAAACAAAATATGAAAAAAGGATAAAATAAACGATTGGATCAATTCAGGACAATACGGCCTATTTTGGTATTGAGATATTCTTATAAATTATCAAGTGGGTAGATCTTTATATGTTGAACTTGTTCATGCAATCGGACCTCTATCAACTAAAGTTTGAAAAAATGAAAAATCATTTAATTTAGAATTTCAAAATTATGCCAAAATAAGAAAAAAGACTCAAAGATAAATTATCAGCTTTTATCAAAGGGGCACTATATGTAGAGCTTGTCGTGTCAGTCATTTTTATTCCATAAAAATCTTGATATAATACAATTTTTTGAGTAATTTGTCAAAAATGGCAATTTACTCTTATGTTACTTTTTAGTAATTGCATCTATTGTTTTCGATCTACGGACTCCTGGGGGACATAATTATGAGTGTTAGATACATTGGCAATGATTCGGCGGAGTTTGGTTTAAATTGGCACAGTGGTTTTATTTGATTTAACAATGTTTACGACGGACGGACACCGGCGGAGGTCAGGTGATTGTAATAGCTCAAATAGCCCTTTTGGCGAATTGAGTAAAAAAGTTGTTGCTATGGCGAACATTATTTTAAAAACCTTAAATCCAATGAAAGACCCGAAGGTATTCGAAAATAAAAACACATATTTGAAAAGCCTACTTTTCTACACCCTTAAGGCATAACACATATCTTTTGAGTTTTATACTCTCGGCTTACTGTTGATAGGTTTATGAGATTAAATTAACGCATAGCCTTCATCTTTTGAGTTTTATACTCTCGGCTTACTTTTGATAGGTTTATGAGATTAAATTAACGCATAGCCTTAATTTTTTTCTAAATTTATCTTACAATAAACAAACAAGGATATTGTCTTCTCCAGCACTTTCTCCATGTCATCGTTCAAGGCTTCACATGTGTAAGATCTCAGATGGTCAGTTCGCTTTGGTGTGAGTGTATACAACAATGTGTCCTCTTGATTTGTCGTTAAAACATTTGATTCATTTATCCACTGCAAATGACTTTCAGGTTGTCCAGTCTTTACTTTGCATTCCAAAGTCACATTTTTATTTTCAAAGCTGATTATTTCATTGTTCTTAGTTGCATTCACAATTGTTAAATTCGTTGGATTGCCTGCAGGTGATAAAGGTTGTAGCGTTTTAATATGAAAGTTTCTATCACTTTAACAAATGACTATGTTTGGAATTGAATCCATACATATATATCCATATATTCCGATTTACAGATGTAAGCCTGCTTTTGATTTGATGACGTTCCTTGAATGTCAACATATATTCGGAAAACTGCCGGGTAATATAAGTTGTCATGGAAATTGACAACGTCATTACATGAAAACAACACGGTGAAATTGATAAGAGTAATATTTTTCGCAGATTTCATTTCACCAGGACTGTTAATCGGAATATAAAGGTAATTCAGGTCTCAGACGGGGTATATAGCGTGACATACCCTGGATGTTTTCGCCTCAGGAAATATAACTAAACATCCAGGGTATGTCACGCTATATACCCCGTCTGAAACCTAAATAACATATAATAAATGCAATACGAGTGAAGAATATTAATAATTTATCACGTTTCGTCAGCGAGTTTTTTTTAACAAAACGTTTTACATTCATTGCTTTAGAAAATATTTCTTTTTGTTTGTCAGCTCAAATTTGTAATTGTTCAACAATTTTATAAGGTTAAAAGTTACTACAATATATAATAATGGGGAGGATGCCTAAAAATGTATTCAACACAGGGGTCATTTTTCGTGGTGCCGGGATAAAAAGTTTTTAAGCTCGGGATTTCGGAATTTTTACGATTTAAGTTCAGGATTTCGGAAAATAAATTTACCGGGAATCAGGATTTTTTCCTTTGTAGTTCGGTATTTCGGGATTTAGAAAAAAATAAAGTCGGGATTCCGTGTTGAGATCTCCTCTGGTCCCCCAACACAATTTTTATGATTTAATGGAATACTTTCATTAGGTTTTAATTAATTTCATTAAGAATCATCCTCTGGAATTAGAATAAAATTTCATTGAATTAACCGATTCTTCTGGGAAAATCAATACCGCCGAAACAAAACGCATTAAATAGTGTACATTTATCAATAAACAAACAAGTTAAAATTCTTGTCGAACTGCGATAAAAGGTAAAGCAAAAAATATATACACATGTCAAAATATAAAAGATTAAAAAACAAGCAGACAGAGGTAGGGATTGGCCAAGATCATCGACATTAATGTCTTCAAGGGGTCATGGACGAGAAACAAAAATGGCTGAGAAAGTGAAATGCTGCGTCAAAATAAAAGGTAAAATAAATTTGCTGTTTATAGTTTAGAGTAAAAGTTTATAGGTAGAATATATTTGACGTTCATTGTTTAGAGAGTGGAGCCCAATAGTTGAAGAAATCCCCAAATGGGTACGAGCAGGAAAATTTAGCCCACGACACGAAACAAAAGTTAATCATAAGAAAAAATATATATCAAAAAATTATTGAAATAACAAATATAATGTAAAAAATAAATAATAAATAAAATTGAAGATATCAGTCCAAGAATAGTACATTAAACACAAGTTTGTCTGTCTGCTTGTTTTTTAATCTTTTATATTTTGACATGTGTATAAATTTTTTGTTTTACCTTTTATCGCAGTTCGACAAGAATTTTAACTCCTTTGTTTATTTATGCTTACACGAACTGCCGCACAGCACTCTTTATTGTATTTTGTTTACATTAACCGCTGTGACCATGCCCTCTTCAAAATCTTTCTTCGCAAAATCTTTCTCCAAAAATTCACTAAATTTATTTCTGTCTTTCCTGATATTATACAGAAACCAGCCTTTTGTCTGTACAAGAGTGTCATCAGCAGCACTAGATATGACAGTAACACACAATTCATGAGAACTTGTTTACGCAACAAAGTAATTTCCAATGGATTTATTCATAAATACAATCCATCGGATGCTATTCGGGAAATTGAAAACTGTTCTTTTAAACTTGCCAGAGCTTCCAAAAGGTATTCGTTAACCCTTCTGTGTATCAACATCGGGGCGTTCCAAACTAAACTTTATATCTTCAAATTCAATAAAGAATTCCACAAGAAAGAACTATTTCATTCATGTCATCCGATTTTGGCTTCAAATATTGTGACATTCATCAAAAAACTTAATGATGACGTATACCAGTACTTGAACGAAATAAAATCCAAGAAATTTAAATTTTTAATCCCCGACTCATCTAGATCCACCAAGTCCATCACTAATAACATCATGGATACCAACAGCCAGTCCATCGCCACTCCTGATGAACATCGCCTAGTAAAATGTATACCTGACAACGTTCAGTTAAGTGATTCTGAAGTTAGTCTTTTAGCCAAGGGTCTTAATTTTATTCGAACTACTCCTATGGCAGATTCATTTACGAACCATACCGACATCCAAGCATTCTTTCGTCGCATACTTCTTTAAGCATACTTCTTCAGTAAGGACGAAGAATCTGATGATACGCCAACAGAACCACCATCTATCTTCTCTAAGGATCAAACCAAACATTCAAAATTCACTCCTCAAGCTTCTCTTTTTCCCACCATTCATTAATATATTGCCAAATGTAACAGTCAAATTCAAGCTTTAAAAACTAAACCCCTGAAAAAACATAACCTGAGCCAAGAAGAACAACAGGCTTTACGGAACCTTAAAGTTAGAAATGACATTGTCATAAAACCAGCGGACAAGGGCGGGGCTGTGGTTGCCTGGGGAATGGACGAATATGTAAGAGAGGGGATATTTCAGTTGTCAGATGAGCAGATTAACAAGAAGCTGCCCGCTGACAACACGAGAGAAAACAACAGCACTATCCGCTCCTTCATATCCCAGTCTATTGACACAGAAAACTTATCTTCGGAGGCAAGTTGTCTGACTACCATAGACCCAAGAACATTTCGTTTTTATATGCTTCCGAAGATCCATAAGGTGTCTAACCCCGGGAGGCCCATTGTCTCCGCCTGTTCTTGTCCGACTGAGAAAATATCTAGCTTTTTGCATGAAATCTTCATGCCCATAGTGGAAAATCTGCCTTCGTACATTAAAGATACGAACCATGCACTATCTTGGAGGATTTCAGTTTTCAGGGCAACAACAGACTAATATTCACTATAAATATAACCGCTCTTTACACCAGCATTCCTAACAATAACGCACTTCTAGCGGTCAAGCATTGTCTCAATAGAAAACCCAATCCGTATGCGTCCACAGACATTATTCTCAGACTCACAGAATTAGTCCTTACTCTCAATACGTTTCAATTTAATGATACTTTTTATTCTCAAATTGGTGGAGCTGCGATGGGAACGAAAATGGGCCAGAGTTTGGCTTGCATTTTTGTCGTTTTTTTTAAAGAAAAGATGTTCTCAGAGTTCACTGGACCACTTCCGGATTTATACAAAAGATTTATTGATGATGTATTTGATGCTACCTCCAAAAGTCGACAAGAACTGGAGACATTCATCCATTTTGTGTCGACCTATCATCCAGCTATCAAGTACACTTTCGACATCAGTGAATCTAAATTCTCCTTTCTTGACATTCAATGTATGATTTATGAAAACGTACTATCGACATCAGTTTTTTTACAAACCAACCGACGCACACTCTTATTTTGATTATTCTTCCTGTCATCCTTCAAGTTGCAAAGACGCTATCCCTAAATTTCAATTCATGCGGCTCAGACGTATTTGCAGTGATGACAAGGACTTCGAATCACAGTGTGCTCTGATGTCTGAACTCTTCATTAGGAGAGGATATCCAATGGAAGTGATTTCCATGGCTGTGGACTCTGTTACTACAATTTCTCGCAGAAAGGCAATGACAAAAAAAGAAAAAAAATAAACAGCGAAAGAATACCTTTAGTTCTAATTTACCATCCTCACAATGTCGCTATACAGAAAATATTAGTACAGAATTTCAAAAAAAAATATACAAGATGATCCACTGACGGCTGAAATATTTCCATCTTTGCCAATTACAGCCTATCGCAAAGGAAAACGTTTAAGAGATCACTTAGTGTCCAGCAAAATCAGGACCGCCCAGACAAGTAACAACAAGTCATATAAGGGAACACGACGTTGTGGTGGCAAGCTCTGTCGAACTTGTCCCTTTACTATGGAAACGGAATTCATCAAGGGTCCTGATTGTTCTTACAAAATCAGTTCTGTTTATAATTGTATAACCAAGAATGTGATATATGCCATAGTATGTAGACGGTGTCACAAAATATATGTTGGTGAGACTTGCCGCAGACTGGGTGATCGCTTTGCTGAGCATCTTCGATCCGTAACAGCTCACAAAGACACACCCGTCGGTAACCACTTCAGGTTTCGCTAACACTCCATGGAAGACATCAGTGTGACAGTCCTTACTCAGGTTGACAGTTCACGACAACAGCGACAACAGTTAGAACAACAGATTATATTCAGTCTGGGTACCCAAAACCCCAAAGGTATAACTATAAAAACGAGTGCTTAATGAACTATCCTTTGACTGGTATCTTCAATTTTATTTATTATTTATTTTTTACATTATATTTGTTATTTCAATAATTTTTTTGATATATATATTTTCTTATGATTAATTTTTGTATCGTGTTGTTGGCTTGATTTTCCTGCTCGTACCCATTTGGGGATTTCTTCAACTATTGGGCTCCACTCTCTAAAAAATGAACGTCAAATATATTTTACCTATAAACGTTTACTCTAAACTATAAACATCAAATTTATTTTACCTGTATTCCACTTTTGACGCAACATTTCACTTTCTCCGCCATTTTTGTTTCTCTTCCAAGGCCCCTTGAAGACATTAATGTCGATGATCTTGGCCAATCCCTACCTCTGTCTGCTTGTTTTTTAATCTTTTATATTTTGACATGTGTATATATTTTTTGTTTTACCTTTTATCGCAGTTCGACAAGAATTTTAACTCGTTTGTTTATTTATGCTTACACGAACTGCCGCACAGCACTCTTTATTTTACATTTATCAATACACGCCTTTAGGTTCAAACGTTAACCCGTGTAAAAAAAACTTGGTAAATTAAGCATTTAAATTGTGTTTTTTTGTATAATTTACCCCTTACCAGACAATCTTCCTGAATGCTTTTATTTCTATTTGTTAATGTATATATCCATAATTACTTTTCTCTGATACGTGATATTTTTATATCATTTTTATTTGTTCAGATTTAAAAAATAATTAATTGTATGGTATGCTTGTGTATAGGGTGTGTACGTATAGAAAAAAGAAGGAAAGCGGGGAATTTGTCAAAGAGACAACGACCTTAAGGGGAGTAATAACAACTCAAAGCCAAAGTTTACATGTAAAAATTGGGAAAGTACGTATCCTGTCAAGTCGGGGTCCGGCTCTGGTATGCTAATAAAAAACTGGAACCGACAAAGTGATTCATGCCTTCTACAGATGTAACCAGCTACACCTTAAAATATATGTCTCTTTATTTAATTGTTTACCGCAGAAAGCTTTGAATTTTCTGATATATAATACATCCAAAAGGCGTGTTCTTCATTGTTATTGATAAATATTGCGCTATAAGTTGTTGAGTGGAGATTTCTAACAAAAAAAAAATTCAACAAGATATACCCTGATGTCATGTTGTGCTTTTGCGCGCATTCTCAATGTTGAAAACCTATATAAATACTGTGTGTTGGCCGTTTTGTCTTCCTTTGCTGTGCTTTGAAATATTAATATTCTGGTCAAAAAAATACTTTCTTCTTACATAGATTTTCAATTTTAGGAAATTTGGTAATCATTTGAGATAAACGTAGTTTATAAGTATAAATTCTAGTCTTATTTACGACCTTGACATGCATTTACATGTAGCTGACGGGCTTTTGTATACAGAATTGCATACAGAATTAACCGATTTCAATTTACACGTAGCATCTGCTGTATTATATTATGGAAAAATGGAATAAAAAAGATAACAGGAAACACCTACAATGGCCGAAAAACATAGCCACATGCCAGAAAGTAAATAGGAACTGCACAAGAAAAAAACCCACAATAAAAATACAAAAGACAAACATAAACAACGATATGAACTCGGGGCAGCCGGACTTGGTACCGGCACTAGCAAAAGTCAGCGGTAGGGTTAAACCGGTTTATGGGTACCCAAACATCCCCTTTCTCTGTCCCGTTTCCCTAACGTAGAAAAAACATACGAATAAAACCCATACAGGTAGACTACTAACTCCATGACCACAATCTAGAAAAGAAAAATGGGGGGACAAAACGTATTTTGAAAGATGGGTCAAAGAGTGCTCGCCGCTAAACTGCCGGCTAGCTGGAGGAGCCTAGTCCGCTGGTAAAACACTGTCGCACTACGGAAGGAAGATCAAATTCAAAACTCCCAATGGGTTTGGTAAAGAATCGTCATGTATTTCAGTAGACATCGGCAGTATCAGTGAGAGGCCAGTATGTGTGTAAAATCCCCAGGTCACCGGATCCCAAAGCTAATTTAACGGACACGTGCAGAATATCCTGTCGATATCCCCTATTGCGTAAAGAATGTAAGTTACGTCCCAGTTTTTCTGGATTTTTTAACCAGTTTCTGGCATTTTTTAACAACATTTCCGTAAAATCGAGGATGGGAAATGCCCTTACAAATAAGCTGTTTGCGTGTGACATTATATTTAGAAGTCAGATGTTCATATCTTCGATAAAACTTTTTAAATGTATTTAACAATTTATGAAATCTGTAACCTTGCTGCAAAAGTTTTGAAGTAATAGTAAGGTTACGTTCATTGAAGTCGTCAAGAGTAGAACAAACGCGTGCGAATCGTACCAGTTGAGAAATATAAACACCGTAGGATGGGGCTAGAGGAACGTCGCCGTCAAGAAAAGGGAAATTAGTAATACTGAAATCAAAATCATCCCTTTTATCGTAAATTTTAGTTTTTATTTTACCAGAGTCAACGATGATAGTTAGATCCAGAAAAGGGCAATTCTTAGAATCATTATTAGCTTTATTAAGTTTCAGTTGTTGTGGGTAAATGATGCCGACATAATCTAAAAACTGGGGATTGTCAATAGTAAGGATATCGTCAATATACCTGCTGTTATCGTTGAAAATTGAAATAAGTTGATCACTGTTTTGTATGGTCCCATTTTGTAATTTTTTCATGAAGTCACGTTCGTAACAGAAAAGAAAAAGATCTGCAATGAGAGGTGCACAATTTGTACCCATGGGAATTCCAATGACCTGTTGATAAACAATGTTGCCAAAACGAACAAAAATGTTGTCAAGCAAAAGATTAAGTGCTTTAATCGTATCATCACACGTCCAGGAGGAATGATTGTTGTAAGTGATATTAGAATCCTTGCGTTTTGTTACAACAAATAAACTGCAGTCCAGAAAATTTAAAAGACCATTTAATCAATTGTCCCAATTTAGATTTTATCAGATTATGCGGAAGTGTTGTATAAAGTGTAGAAAAATCATAACTGTCGATAGATGAAACTGGTTTTTGTATTGATTGCAATTTATCTAAAACTTCAATAGAGTTTTTTACACTCCAAAAGTAATTGACACCAGAGTTTTGATAAGTTTTTTCACAATATTTTATAATTAAGTCCTTTATACAAGAAAGTGCACTGGTTAAATGGATGGACAAGTTAGTAGTAGAACAATTACTCGATGCCGAAATAAAACGATGCTTGTACGGGTTTTTGTGAAGCTTAGGAATCCAGTACATAGTAGGCAAGGTGTTATCTTTAGGTGGAACTTTGAGCATTTCTGTGTCCTTGTAATGTTGTTTGGTGAGAGTTTGTTCGTTTGAAAGTATTAGACTTGTCCAATTCGTTTTGTTGGACATCGATGTAGTATTTCTTTCAAATGATTGAAACGTTGTTAGAAGCTTTGTCAACTGGTACAAACACATATTTTTTGCCAAGATCTCTCAATTTAGACTTTATTCTTTTAACAGACAGCTTAGGATGTGGCTCAACATAATTTTCTTTATAAAAATTAATTCTGTTGCTGACTTTGGTAATAATTTTATCTTTGAACAAATTCAGTGCGTGTTTGTCTGCACTTTCCCGTTTGCACCATTTTATACAGTACTTAGTGACTGCGTCTTTAATGATTTCAAAACAAGCTTGCCAGTGAAGTTTGTATTACTTAGCATAAAAAACTTTTTTTGAGTTAACACATTTATTTTTTTTTTGACTTTCTCCGTGCTTGAAAAAGGGACAATGTGTTTTGGTTGCCTTTGAATTACATTGTGTGTTTTGCACAAAGAGAATATTCAAGAGAATGACTAACAATTCTTAATTTAACACGTATGAACTACAGAGATTTTGTTTTACGAATTGTTTCTCAACTTATATATCATGTAAATGGTAAAATAGCACACTTTAAAGTTCCATACGGTTGTGACCTTTGGCCCTTAACTCTAGAATAAAGAATGTTTGGACCATGTCAGATATTGACAACAACCAATTTCTGATACACCGACTATTACACTTTCATTTCAGAATATAAAAGATTATACGGCTCTCGTTTTACTCCAAAACAATTCAACAACGAAAGTTATCTGCTGGTACATTGCACAAGCATTGGAACAAAGTTAGCTATATCTTATGAAAATATCTTTATGGGAGAATCATAACAAAAGCTCTTTTTGGATACTGCATGCAGACGAAGTCTGTTTCGTTTTCTTGATGACACCGATATCACGTGGAATGAAACATCTAGAAAGCTGACTTGTTTCTGCAATATGATAACGAGTTCAATCATTCAATCAAATTTACTGCCTAGAAATCAACTTTGCTTTTTTTTGCTTTTTTGGACACTCTAACAAAATAAAAAACGGGGCTGAGGAATTAGATCTGCAATCTTAAAACACAAACACCAGTCATTTTGTCCAATAGATGCCGCCCGCTAAAATCATAAAAAATGCTCCATCATAAAAATTTGTTTAACGGAAAAAAAGAAAAAAAAGATGAAAAAATGTCAACAGGATATCACATCACCATCATTAACATCTTTTTGCATGCAACAAAAATTACAAAATCATAGTATGAAATATAATTGTTTCAGTTTAAGCCCAAATCCACAATAGAAGGCTACAAGCCTTGGGGAAAAAGTAACTGTGCTTGTTGCAGAGTTGCTTACACACAGACCATTTTTACTTGACAACAATGCACTATTTATTCGGAATAAAATTTTAAATTAAGAAACAAGGTTGATGTCCTAATATGTTAGTCATGTAAAATACAGTTTGTTAAGGCATCCGGGACAATAACACAAAAAGGCAGTAGAATATCTAAGGAACAAGGAATATGATGATCTCAAAATTCAAAGTCCAAAGACATGGTAAAAAACGGCAACAGAGAAAAAGAAAGACAAAACAAGGACGTGAGACAGCCACAAGGTAACGAAATATAAAAGACGACATTAAGAACTAAGGCACTTATAGTATGAACTTCAATGAAAACCGGGAGTGGAGTGACATCAGGTGCTCTGGCAAGGTTGGCATGTCCTGCACTGCTACATTGTGTAACTACACCCGTCACACTAGAGGTGAGGCATATATAGTTTTAAAGTTTGGTGGCTAATTGGTTAATGTCAATTTCTTAACTTAATACAAAACCAGTTAAAAATCCCAGTTACGTATTAAAGTAGGGTGCAGACAAAACCTGTCGTTCAAGTTAACATTTGGGAGCCGTCATGAGAACAGTCCTAAGTTAACTTGAAGTTAACTTGGAGCAATCATATAATCCTTACTACTCTGACAAGTCATAAAGCCCTGACTACTCTGACCAGTCACAGAGCCCTGACCGCTCTTACCTGTCATAGAATCCTGACTGCTCTGAATAGTAATAGAGCCCTGACTGCTCTAAGCAGTCATAAAGCCCCAACCGCTCTAACCTGTCATAGAATCCTGACTGCTCTGAATGGTAATAGAGCCCTGACTGCTCTGACCAGCCCCAACTGCTCTGACCAGTCATAAAGCCCTGACCGCTCTAACCTGCCATAGAATCATTAATACTCTGAATGGTAATAGAGCCCTGACCGCTCTTACCTGTCATATAATCCTTACTGCTCTAAATGGTAATGGAGCCCTGACTACTCTGACCAGTCATGAAGCCCTGACCGCTCTAACCTGTCATAGAATCCTGACTGCTCAGATACAGAAAATACTCACTCGTATACCGTGTATCGTGTACCCTGTAGTGCATCGTGCCAGTGAAATAATCATATATATTTTAATGACTGTAATCCGTACCCAGAATCCCCGTACTCGAATCATTTTTTGTGAATTAATACTTCGTTTTATGACTGAATTTCATAAAAATTTGCATGCTTCAGGAAAATATGTTCGTTAATATTTAATGTTTATAAACAATAAGTTTTTGTAAGATTCTTTTTTTAAAGAATTATAATGGATTAAGTGGTCTTCGGGTGACTAAAATGTGTCAAACTTAAATAGTTTAAAAAGGCATGTATTCTCCATTTGGACTTCCAGTAATTTAACCTAAAACTTATAAGAAGGGGAACATTTTCTACATTCTATATTATGTGGATGCCCGCAATACTACGACTTGCAGTAACTGAATCTAAAATATATAAGAAGAGGCAGATTTTCTTTATTCGATGTTATATATATCAATGCCCTCAATACTGTTACTTCCTGTAATTTAATATAAAATATATAAGACAAGAAAAGATATTCTTCATGCGATATTATATCGATGCTCGCAGTACTGCAACTTGCTGTAATTTAACCTAAAATATACAAAAAAGCAGATTTTCTTTATTTGATAATATATATCGTTGCCTGTAATACTCCAACATGCTGTAGTTTAACCTGAAATATATAAGAAAAGGCATATTTTCTTCATTTAAGAAATAATTCATGGCAGGAATATGGTTATTCGAAATTTAACCATGGGCTTTGCCTATATATTCGAATTTAACCCTGAGCGTTAGCGAAAGCAAAACAATACACATTTACTTGTCTGAATGGCATGATTTAGTTAAAAACTGTTCTTAACCTTTATTTCCGTCATTAACTATATAACGATAAAAATTATATTATTTTTGTTTTTCATCCCGTTTACTCATATTACGATACCATTTGCCTATGTGCAAAATATATGGTTATCGAGTATTCAGCTGGTTGACGATTAACAAGACCATGTTACAAATGTAGAATTTATATCATATTGATGCCTGCAGTACTGCAACTCGCTGTAATTTAATATGAAATGTATAAAACAAGGCAGATTTTGTTACTGCGATAATATGGGTGCTCACAATACTGCAACTTGCTGTAATTTAACCTGAAATATATATATATATATATATATATATATATATAAAGAACAGATTTTCTTCATTTGATATTATATTGATGCCCGCAGTACTGCAACTTGCTGTGATTTAACCTAAAATATATAAAAAAATGCAGATGTTCTTTATGTGATAATATTTTGATGCCCACAATACTGCAGCCGTCTGTGATTAAAGTGAAATACATTAGAAAATGCAGATTTTCTTCATCCGATAGCATATAGATGCCAGCAACACTGCAACTTGCTGATATTAAACCTAAAATATATAGGAAAAGGCAAATTTCTTCATTTGATATTATATTGATGCCCACAGTACTGCAACTTGCTGTAATTTAACCTGAAATATACAAAAAAGGCAGATTTTCTTCAAGCGATAATATATTGATGCCCGCAATACTGCAGCTTGTTGTAATTAAATGTGAAATATATTAGAAAGTGCAGATTTTCTTCATTTAATAATATATCGATGCCCGCAAAACTGCAACTTGCTGATATTAAACCTAAAATGTATAAGAAAAGGCAGATTTTCTTTATTTAATATTATATGGATGCCCACAATACTACAACTTGCTGTAGTTTAACTTAAAATATATAAAAATGGCAAATTTTCTGTGTGCGATAATGAATCGATGCCCACAATACTGGAACTTGCTGTAATTTAACCTGAAATATATAAGAAAAGGCATATTTTCTTCATTTCATAATATATTGATGCTTGCAGTACTGCAACTTGCTGTAATTTAACCAAAATATATAAAAAAGACAGGTTTTCTCTATGCGATAATACATCGATGCATGCCATCCTGCAGCTTGCTGTAATTAAATGTGAAATATATTAGAAAAGGCAGATTTTCTATATTGATATTACATCAATCCCCGCAATACTGCACCTTCCTGTAATTTAACATAAAATATACAAGACATGGTAAATTTTCTTCATTTGATATTATATCAATGCCCCCAATACTGCAACTTGCTGTAATTTAACCTAAAATATATAAGATAAGGCAGATTTTTTTCATCCGATATTATATTGATGCCCGGAATACTGAAACTTGCTGTTATATTGAAATTAAAAAAAAAATAATAAAAAAACACATAAAAAGTAAAAACATATTTTTCCGCATGTGGTTTCTTTATTTATTAGTTTATCACGTTAATCTGATTTGACTGTATCGTTCTGCTATAATAAGCACCGAAACCGTAAACAGCCTTTATATTGTCCCTACTGAATATGTTTTGTGGATTGAAATAAGATTTGCGTTTAAATGTTTAATTATGGTGAATAAAAGGATATGGAGTAAATGCACATGAGACAAAGTCTCTACAAATACATGGTAAAAACAAGCAGAGGAACAACGCTTTTATTGTTGTTCTTCATCTTGATGTCACCATGAGGCCTTCAACAATGAGCTTTGCTCATACCTCATAGTAAGTTCAAGACGGCCCCTAGCACCGGTTTAAGCGGAATTCTTTGCTAATTGTCGAGCAACGCTACATCCATGTCTTTCTTGGTCATGGGTGCGGGATTGTCAACAAACATCAATTAAACTGGCAAAGTACTCTTACAATCACTGTCATCCTTTGCCCGACAAAAGCACTAGTGTCTTAAGCTAGTGGACAACTACAACATATAGACAAAGACAGGGCACTCATCAAGTCGAATGTAAGAAAACTTGGCGTTATAGAATAGTGAGTTCAAAGGAGTCGGTGTTCTATGACAGGTCAGAGCGGTAAGGATTCTTTGACAGGTTAGAGCGGTCAGGGCTCTATGACCAGAACAGGTCAGAGCAGTCAGGACTCTACGATCAGAACAGGTCAGAGCAGTCAGGGCCCTAAAACAGTTCTAAAATTAACTTAGAACAGTTTTTATGACTGCTCTTTGACTGGTACAGGTTAACTTGAAAACGGTCCTAAGTTTACTTAGAGGAGCTTTTTATGACTGGTTCAAGTAATTTGACTAGACGTTATGTCTGCACCCTACTGTACTTCTTTAACAAACGATTTAACAATAAAAGTTCGTAAAGAGTGAAAAGAAAGGTCTGTCCTCTTACCAGGCATTTTCTAAGGATCTGGACCGACATTACATTTCAGATCATGGAAACTAATTTATCGTTGGATAAAGAAGACTGCAACTGAGATGTTTTATATACTAATACCAATTTAGCCTTTTTGTTGACTTAATGAGAAAGACGAGTAACGTTTAAAGCACAATTGTTTAAAATAACTCTGTTTATGTTTCTAGCTTTGAAGAATTAAATTTAAATTATTTTAATAACTTTACCATAAAAAGACTACTATTGTGTTACTTGAACATTCGTACGTTCTCGGTAAATATATACATAATTTATTATTAGACATTAAAATCATTTCGATAAAACATTTTCATTAAGTGTTATCTGTATAATAAAATGTCCCAACAAATTTATTTTTACTGATGGTCCGCCGTTGGAGGATTCTTTTTGAAGCAAAAATGTGCTCATTATTTACTAACCCCCCCCCCCTCCATCAAAAAAAAAATACAAAGGCGAACGTAGTTCTTGTATATTATTTGTCGTCTGCTGAATTAAGTAGCACCTTCATAGTAATGCAGAGTGAGGTAAAGTAAGTGAGAGCTAAACCATCAATCTAAAAGAGATATAAAAAGAGACTTAATACTGCATAGGACGTGGCGTGTCTCTAAATTAATTGATTAACTAGAGTTTGGCGTTCAGAGTGAGCAATATTTCAGCTTGAATTTGTCATGACGACAACAGGTTAATCGTTCCAAAAAATCATTTTATAGAAATTTTATTGATTGATGTTTTCACGCAAACTTCAGCAATATTTCAGCTATATCTAGGCAAGAACTGTTAAATATAATATAAAAGCAAGTGGTCTGCCCTGCTTATACAAATACAAAATGGGTTTAAATACTGCATAGGATGTGGCGTTTTTCAAAACAGTTCGGCAACAATGATTCGCGCTCAGACTTTCCTAATTATTAACCGAAAACATAGACAAGGCATTTCTTTATTCATGACCTTGAAACGCACCCAGTGGCCGTGAAGCCGGTGCCCCTGAAAACTGATTCAGGTGCCGGGAAGTATATTTATCTGGTTTCCTGTTATCTTTTCTATACTAATCATATGTGTTATAATTATAGTCAATTTATCAATACTAGCATGTCGGGTGTATAATTGATGGATTAGTTACAGTTTAACATCCGTTGAGCAATATGGACAAAAAAACGAAATCATTTGAAAGAATAAAATAAGTAAAAGAAGAAACTAGAAAAAATGTGAGAAAAGCTGCTCACATATATGTACCCCTCGATCTCCCAATTGATTCAAAAAGTAATAAAAAATCAACAACAAAAAAATCAAATCAAATCAATTTGTTCAAAAGCTAGTGCACAATGGCAATATGTATTGAACATTCTCTGAAAGTTTCATTTAATTTCACCTAGTGGTCTAGGAGAAGTTGTCGCCTCAAAGTGGGTACCCCTGTGGCGAACAGAATAACAAACGGACGGACTGACGAACGGACCCTATGATCACTTTATACCTCCCGCTAAAGCGGGGGTATAATAAAGGTGGGAGGGCCATCGAGCCTTTCTTCTGCGAGAGGGGAAAAATGGGTAGGGACAGGAAATTTAGCCTTTTACACGAGACCAAGTAATTCTGATTTCCTTAGAGAAAAATTATAGAATAAGTCTTGATACTGCATGGAGCGTTGGATGTTTCTACACAGTTTCGCTACAATGGGTCGAGGCAGGCTTTCCTTTTTTTGACCTGACTACCCCACATGGACAAGGCACACCCCTGTCCACCAACTGGAGACTCTCCCAGCAGCTCTCTAGCCTGAGCCCCTGAAAACCGATTCCGGTACCTAGGGTCATGTGTATGAGAACTACAACAAGTTAATGACATAAAAAAAAATCAGTAAATAAAGAAGGACAACTGGTGATTGTCACTACAAAATAGGAGAAATGAGTAGGGGCAGGAAATTTAGTCGTCTATACGACTCCAACAGTCTGCCCTTGCGCAAGAAAAATATAAGCGGCTCTCGTTATGCTACATGCGGCGTGGTTTCTACCAATTGTGGCTGTAATTGTTCACGGTCGGGATTTCGATATAACATGACTACCCATCATACGCAGGGCATTGTTTTATCGAACAGACGCGGACTTGACCTCCCCCGTTCTGTTTAGAGCCCCTGAAAACTGATGCTTCACCAGATTTCCCTGACAATTAATATTAGTAAATTTTGAAAAATGAGGCCTGATAAATTTTTACGACTGGAGTAAGCAATTATGTCCTTTGTTTGCAAGCAATATGCACACTGTATAAAAAAATTCACCCAACCGCTATGTTTGTGCATCTTACTGCTGGAATCACCTAGACGCTTCTGATAAATGACCTATTTATGAATATTTAAATGTCTCTTGTAAAAATTTTAGGCACAGACACCAACTTATTGACCAATTCTGACAGCAATAGGAACTAACCACATTAGTGAACAACGGCAGTAGAATACCGAAGGAACAAGGGAAGCGATGACTACAAAAATCGAAGTCCAAAGACATGGCAAAAACGGTAACAGATAAAAACAACGACAAAACAGGGACGTGAGACAGCTACAATGCACGGAAATAAAAAGATATCATTAAGAACTAAGGCACTAAGAAATTAGCAGTAAATTCCAATACAGATGAACTACTACCTCAAAATAGACAAAACATAGTTTACAAAGATGGGTCAAGGAGGAGTGCATGCCACTTAAATGCGGACTAGCTCAAGGAACCTAGTCTGCAGACAAAAACACTGTCTACTCTGGCTGTTCTGGTCTTATAATTATTAAACTGATTATTAATTAAATAGGAAGTGTCGGTATTTCCTGTTTCTAGAATGTTTGTGTTATTTGTTTATCAACCGCATTTCAAATCTTTCATATTCGTATTATAATATTCGAGCCCAAAACCGTTAAAAACATTAATTGCCAACCTATTTTACGACGACTTATTTGTTTCAGTTAACGTAATTCGGTATAAGTTGAAATTTTTCCTATAATCTAATTTACGATTTTTAAAAATTTTATGATAATAAATTTACGGAATGAATGTAGTATGGTGCAGACATAACCTTTCATAAAGTTATCTCGGAGTAAAAGCTCTCTAAAGTAACTAAGAACAGGTATCACGTCTGATTTAGAACCCTGATCGCTTTGACCAGTCATGTTCATAGCTAAAATCCTGACCGTTCCTGTCAGAGCCCTGACCTCTTTGACCTGTTCTACCCATGACCGTTTTGACCAGACCTGGGGTCAATTACTTTGAAATGTAATGAATTAAATTACAATTACATCCAAATTTTCTCAATTAAATTACAATTACAATAACATCATTTTCTTTGTTGTAATTAATTAAATTACAATTACTTTAGGAAAGTAATTAATTAAATTACAAATTACATTGCAATTTTGCACTTAATAAATTTATTTTTACGAGGGTTCAGAGGAGAAGGGTTCTATGCGTATATACATAATACAGGCACAGATAACCTTTCTGCTCTGAACCCCGAACTTCATACATGTCATATGATATATATATATGATACAAACTTTAAAGGATGACACCGAAGGACAATTTTCAACAAACAATTTTATTGAAAGGTAATTTCTACTGGATAACTGATACTTTCCGTCTGCTAAGTATATTTCCATTAACTTTTTTTAAATTCTTGCTTTCAAATATGGACAATGGTAATAAGTCTATAGCAATAAACAAATGATTGCATCTAGTAGCTGCGCTTGCTTGAATATTATTTAGTTAATGTTCATGAAAAAAACATTGATGTTACCTTTTGTTGGTTTTCATTTTTATCTTTAAATAGGTATATATTTCTTGATTTTTTTTCGCTACAAAATTTTACAGTTTTAATGTATTCTTTGTATAGAATTTATTCAATTGGTATAAGAAGAAACTTCAGGAGATCCAAGAAAATGTAACATTCTAAGGCGTATGTGATTTCAATGGTTTTAGCAGGTTTCAATTTTTTTCCAAAATTTAAAAGATATCAAATTCCACATAATCATGTTAAAACACTATTCATTTCAATCAAAATTCAATTTGCAAATATTTTTCAAACACTAAACCATTTCATATTAACCATATTATTATTTTAAAAATGAAAAACTAACAAAATTTCACATGTGAAGTTAAAAACAAGCGTACTCTGTTATTCACAATTAATTTATTATTAGGTTATTAAATCAATTAAAACCTTTAATTTGACATTTTGTTTTGATATGTAAAATTTAATTGCTGGTTGTAAATTGGTACGTTTATAGAGCCTTTACATTTTAAATATTTGTAGTTTTTTACCTGTAAGAACAGGAAATGTTGATTAATAGATGAAATAATATTTTTCTTCATTAACTTATGACACCAATATCAACAATTCATGTATATTGACTGTTTATAGGTAAAATTGTAATATATAATTTGAAAAAAGATTGATGTTTACGGGATATATATGAATAAGAACCTGAGTAGTAAATGCTTAAAAGGCGCAGTTTTATACAAAAAAAGAACAGGTCATGGGCTTTTGTGAAATCAAATTCAAATTGTCACATGAGTACATGCATAAGCCAAAAAACTGCATGGGAACCAAACTCTTGCATTTAAAGAATTATTTGCAAAAATTATGAAATAAAATTAGTAAAGGGCGTACCTGCAAAATACATTTAATACCAATATATTGGAATGTCTAAACAATTGTATTTGAATCTTCAGGTTAATATCACCTTAAAGATCATTTAATACTGAGCTAACTATTTATTATCCCTCATATGAGTAACAAAGTATAATTGTTGGGAAATGTACATGCATTTTCCTATCTTGATTTTGTGGAACTTAAGTGGGAATATATATTCTTTGTAGACATTACTATCTGAGTCCAACCAAGCAAACTAAAAAGCAATGTTTGACACAAACTCATAGACCTTTGCTTGTCCCAGTTCTGATCCATAGGCAGCATGTGCATGTATTTAAAATTTAAATTTTCAACCATAATAAAAATTTAGGATAGTCCTTAACTAAGTAAATTAAAGTTGTCATTTATAAATACATGTTATTATTATTTTAAGATAAATTTAAATGTAAATGGAAAAGATTTTTAAAGAAATGAGAAAAAAAAAATCAAAACATTCTTCTATCTTTGGCCTTAATATATTATTTTAAATAAAAGTCATTGAATTTATACAAAGAAACTTTGAAGTACATGTAAATCAACCTTGTTCACAACTGACAAGTAATTGAAAAGTAATTGAAAAAGTAATTGTAATTACATGGTTTTTCAGCCCTGTAATTAATTAAATTACAATTACATGTAATTGAAATATCTCTCAATTACACATTACATTCAATTACATAAGAAAATGTAATTAATTGCAGTCAATTACTATTACATTTTTCAATTACCCCAGGTCTGGTTTTAACCTATTCTAGCTAATAGGAAAAATGAAAGGATATGGAGTGAATGTACTGCTGCTCTTAGCTGTCTTGTTCTACCCGTAACTGTTCTGACCTATTTAAGACACTTGCCTGTTCTAGCTATGACCGCTCTCAAACCTCCTTTTGTCACAACTGTGACAAATATTCATATCTATTTAATATATTTCAAGTTTTATTATAAAAAACAAAAACAAAACTTAAAAAAAATAGAATAAATACATGAATTATTCAGATATAAAATTTCATTTTGGTCAGGAGTCTTATCGGCATTATTTAACTGTTGTTATTTTCCCCTCTCGATACGTGATACCCGAAAATTGAGTTCCCAATAGCTTCCTGAATATTTATCATCATAGAATAAAATGCGTGAATTAAATTATAGGATGAATGCCAATAAATACTATGATATGTTAATGAAAAGATAGTTACTTTTATTATTCTTTATGCAAATTTCCTTTATTATCGATTAATTTCATTGGACAAGCCGATTTTGCAAATCTTTCGTTTGTCCCGCCCATCCCTATCAACGAGTGATAATATTAGCAACGGGTGTTAATGTCTAAAATTCAATCCGCCCGAAGTTTGCCGATTTGAATTTTAACACGCGTTCCGACCGAAGTTTAACGATTATTATTTAAAACGAACATGTGACATGTATTATTGATTTTTTAATGTTATTGTTTTAGTGAATGTTTTTTAACATTTGGGTAACTCGGCATTCAGTTCAATAAAAACATATTGGCCTTTGATGAAGATGTTAAGGTGATTAACACACTCGGTTAAAAAATTATCAACCTCCACTTCGTGTCGTGTGATATTTTTTTACCTCGTGAGTTAATCTACCCTTACATCTTCATCCAAGGGCAATATGTTTATAACATGTATAATGGTGTTTTTTATTCAAACAGTTTCCAGCTCGAGAAACAGGAAATACTGACACCTTTCTATTATTCAGTTTAACAATTCTAAGACCAGAACGACAGTGACCAGAGTAGACTTGACAAGAGCTTTCACGACCATAACAGACCTGGTAAGAACGGTCATGGCCAATGCAGACGTAGGTAGAACGGTACATTTGTAACGGCCAGAACAGACTTTGTATATCAGTCAATGCTTGCGCAGACTTAGGTAGAACGGTCATGGCTAGAACAGACATGATTCTAGGACTGTTCTAAGTCTGCTTTAAGTTACCATCAAGTCAACTTGGAGCTGTTCTCGTGACTGCTCCCAGAGTTAATTGGACAAGAGGTTATGTCTACATCCAACTGTACATACACTAATTCCATTTCTGCCGTTCCTCATACATTTGTATTTCCCCCAACAAATGGCCAAAAGTTCATGGATTGTGAAAAAACTCTTTTTTAGTAATAAAATTCATTTTACCTATATGTATGTATGTCATGAAAACATTAACAATAAGAGGCCAAACAATTAGTTTTTGGCCAGATTTTGCTACATGTAACATGTTTTACACGGATTGGTAAACTATTCGACTACAAAACAATTAATTATACAGGTACGTAAAATCCCGTAAGATTTTATCATACTGAGGCACATTGGTTCTTGTAAAAATGAAGACAACGATGCATACCACCCCTTTTATACCTTTACAACGGTGACTCATTAGTGGATGATGTAAATACATGTATATAGCTTTGCAATCAATTATGTCATATTTGACATTCACAAATAATTCTTTTGCTATTTCTTAAAACAAGAATTGTATCTGTCTACGGTTATTTTTGCCTTTTAATAATATAATATCGTCGCTAGGTTATTTTTTTGTCACTGTGAACATATTTATCTATATTTAAAGGCAATTTAACGTACAATAGCAAACACATATGGCAAAATGAAGGCCGGTTTGCTAATTTGCATACGACCGCCATGTTAAAACAATATGGCCGACGTTTTTTGTCATACAATAGTAAGGGCTGGGCAATAAAAAAACTGAATTTTACTCAAAAAATTATTTGTGGGCAATTTCTGTTTTCTGTAATTCACCCCTACACCGGTTTTGAATTCTTTGGGAAATTTTGGCATTGGAACTCAATAAACTGGAGGCTCCTGTCAATATTCTGAAAATGGAGCATTTTCTTTTATATTTTTAACTAAATTTTGTTAAAAAACCTGAAACTTGGAGGCCGTTCTTTGTAAATGAGGTCACCGAATTCAAACTCTTTTCCTGTAATGACACTTACGGATAAAAAGTTCCGGTAAATATACTTTATGCCTTTTTTTGTCCGATTTGTAGGTTCCCGAAAGCCCCAAAAAGACGTGTTTTTAAGGTGTCTCAGTGGTATTATTCCGCCATTTTTGTCTAATAATTGTTCATTTAGGTTTCATTCATTAAGAAATTTAACAAAATAGTTATTTAAAATGAAAAGAAAGTTCAAATGTATTTAAAATTTATATTCCTAATCATTTTTATAACATTTCCATTACAAAAACGTGAGTTAAAACACATGAGCTTTAAATCTGTTGCTGGATTTACAGAACACAGAAATTATTCAAGGGAGATAATTTGATAAGATATTTTAACAAAGATATCACTAGAGAAATTAACATTTTGCAATTTTTCTCTCTTATTTCAACGGTGACCCCTAATTTTTATTTTTTACATGTAAACTACATAATGATAATTAAACACATGCAAAGTATGAAAAAAATCTATAATAGATTTTTCAAACTATCCTCTCATACGATCATTTTCCCTATCATTTCTTTGTAAAATCCTGAAATTTTCCATTTCAGATTTTGCGCTTAAATGCACGGTGACCCCCAAATTTTATTTTACATTTTGAACAATAATACAATTATGTTTCTACACAGAAAATTTTACAAAATTCTATAATAGGAAATTAATACCCTGCAGACACCTTAAATTATCTTACAGTACTGTGCAACGTAGCCCTTACAGAAAAAACGATCAGTCACC
>MJUU01028999.1:3601-27576 GCA_002080025.1 Modiolus philippinarum
AACATACAAACAAACAAAACAAATGAAAAAAACAACAAACAAACAATAAAAAAAAAAAAAATAAATAAAAAAACAAACAAACAAAAAAAACATGATATTGCATTTAGCAAAGGAGGTAACTATTGTAATTTTTTTCCCAAAGGCAAACGATTTGGATCAAAGACATCAGTAATATTTTTATGCTTGTGTCTACATCGTGACAACTTTTTTCAGTTGAAAGGGATTTAGGAGACAGAAATAAAAAAAATGTAGCATTGAACATTAACTAAAACAAAGTTTGGTGAAGTAATCTCAAAATTTGATCAAAGATACATCAAAGAGATATGTACAGATAAGAGTTGAGATACGAGCTAAGGAGGTACATTGTACGAGGAAGTTTTTGAAATTTCTATACTGAGTTATTCCGATTTTTCGGATTTTATCCATTATTTATATAAAAACTATTTTCCCCATTACTACCACTTCTTACTCATCAAAGGCAAAAAAAGTTCATTTAAGGTCAGGAAACCTATTAATTTTTTCTTCATGTGAAAGTAAAAAAAACCTTCATATTAAAACTTAGCTTACAGATCAAGAGTTTTTCAATCCATTTTTAAAATGTGAAATATCTTGAAAGCAAGGTTCATTACCTATTAATATTTTAAACTCATTTTTTTCTTTTTGATTAAGTTCTTGTTATTTATAGTATCAATTTGAAATTTGAGATTAATAAAAAAAATTCACTTTACTGCATCTTTAAGTGGTCTTAATATGTTCTATAATGATGACAAGAAATGCAGTTCACATAACCAAAAGTTTGGTATCTATGTCATTAGCGGAATATTTGGATACATATTTCTATTTTCTTTCTGTTGTGGCCAAGAAAAGGCAATATTTTCACTATCTATGAACTAGAGTCTGGTTGCAACCAAAATTAAAACCCAACTAAACATTCAAGGTACCTTTTAACACTTTGATTGTAATTTCCTTTATCATTACAGCCAATTCAAAATTTGACCACGACGCAATTGGAATACAAAACAGGTACCCATCAAGAGCACCTGATGTCACTCTCTATTTTGATACAACACACTGTTAGTACTTTTGTTATTTATTCGTTGTATTTGTAGTGTTTGTGTGTTTTGTGATTTTTGTGATCTTGTTTTTGCCTTGTCTCTGGACTTTGATTTATGTAATGTTGTGCTCTGCTCTTCGGTATTCTACTGCCGTTGTTTTGTTAATCAAAGAAAAACAAAATATAGCAGGCTGAAATCATGTATAATTTACTAAACAACAAATTACTGAAAAAGAAGTTGATTTAGTTGCTAAGCACGTCTCAAAAGACAGATGTAAGACTTCCATCCTCGCAAATCGCAGATTATTTCTTACTACTGGTAGTGTCTAATTACATTACATATTCAGAGATTTGTTTTAATCAGAATGTTAAGTAATTGTTCCGCATATTTAATATGCGATCTAGGAAAACTAACGTTTTTTTCACTTGTGCTCAAAGAACAAACTATGTGAAACGAAAACAAGATCTGAAAGGGCACAAAATAGAGCGGACAATTGAGCCAACGTACAAGCTTGATACACCTAACCATTAGGAAAAAAATACTGTTAATTTTCAAAATTATATACATTTAACTATAAATTTCAAAATACACGCATCAATTTAACATTTGTACAAAAACTTGACTTGGTCACTGTAACCTTCAGATACAACCAAATGTCAAACTATAGGGCTACTATTACCTTCGAATACCACCAAATTCTAGCTACAATTACCCTTCATTGGTTCACCTTAAGTGGTATCCGTCGTGTGGTAGTAAGACTTTTTCTTTAGGCTATTAAATATCTTTAACTTGGGGTGTGTCAGAAATTGTATACATGAATAGAACTGTAAATAATACTGTGTAATATATACTGACGGTTCGGTTGATACTACCTTAGATTCTTGAAACAATGTCTCTGCAAAATCCGTTCACAATCATTGATGATCCACATAAAAAACAAGAAAAACTGTGAGCAAACCTCTCGAATGAATACCTCCATCTGATTCAAGAAATTAAAATCAAATCAGATTAAGAACAAACAGATGCACATCTACATTGTGTCATTAAGGCTGTGATAAAGTTTCACGAACTTCTATTCACTGCTTCAGGAGGAGTAGCGCATAAGAGATGGGTACCCACTTGTAATGTAATGGGATAGTCCATGTTTTGTTATAGGCAACCCCAAAAATCAATCAAATCAAATTCTGGAATAAAAAAGTCACAACTACATTATGTCATAAAGACTGTGTTAAAATGTCATGAAAATCTTGCCACTGATTCAGGCGGAGTAGCGGATAAAAGATGGGTACTGTCAGACAGACGGAAGGACGGGCGGACGGACAACCCAATCAATATATACCCTCTACTTTTCAAGCGGGGGTATAATTAAGCAATAACAGTACATTATTTGAATACCCGAGGGCGTAAATCGTAGATTTGACGGTCAAAATGCAGTTTATAGGCGACGCGTAGCGGAGCCTATAAACGGATATTTTTACCGTCAAATCAAGATTGACGATCTCGTGTATTCAAATAATGTACTGTTATTGCGATTCTAATGCAACAAATCAATTTCATGTTCTATTTTTAACTCGTGAATTTGTAAAAATATTAGGAACCAGAATAAACAGGGAACGTACTTTGTCCCAGGTGTGTAGATGGTGGAATTGACGGCCAGTTTTGACCAATCAAAACCTTCGTTATATAAATGTTGCATCAGAATAATTAATATTTATCAAAACGAAAAGTGCTGTTAATATTTCCTCAACATCGGTCATTCGAATGGGTAGCTGAGAAACCGTACTTCTTATGGTCGACATCTTTTAAATCAGCACAAAGACCAACAGTGTCTATCAAATAAGAAGCATCAAGTATTTCTAATTAAAACCTTCGTTATGAATTCAAACGGCATTTATTGAAGAAGATTATAACACGTTAGGCTTCTTGCAATACATTAACTTTTTCACTTGTTGCAAGACTTGTCTGCAATAAATTTTATGTTCGAATGTTCGAAATGCTTCCGTAGAAATGCACTGTTCGAAAACAAGAATATATTGTTAACAATGTATTTGTTCACAGGACCATGTTATAGTAGAAAACAAACAATTGGGAGTTGGGTTCAGATTGATATGAACAAACAACAAAAATAGCAACAGCTGACAACGAATTTCCAGGAAAATTTCCTATGTTATCGAATATTATCCGCACCCCCTTCCCCGTAAAAAAAATAAATCAAATCAAATTCTGAAATAGGAAGTGCACATCTACATTATGTCATAATGATAAAAATAAAAGTCTGACTTAAATATTCTGATACATTTTTTGGTTGACGTTTAAGGCAAGAAATGCGCATGAAACATATTGATTCTTTATGCTCTTCATTTAGCCAGCTTGTCTAAAACAGGAAATTGTTTGGCTTTCTACAATCAACCTTCATATCGTTTGATAAAACATTTATTACATATTTGGCATACGTATTCGAGAATGGTACAATGTGTACTAATTTACTGTTGATCATTACAATAAGTTATCTTTTCATCTGCTGGCAAAATATGAACGATTTCCTTCATTAGGGTGAACAATACTCATAGGTATTCTACATCTAAAAGGCAATTACTTTCATCTTAATATGACATGATTTTTGATGTACTGAAACAAGTTGTTCCTACATAATATCACAAGTCACTGCTGTCTGATTAAGTAAATTACTTTGTCATTTAATTTTATGTTTCTTCTAATCAATTTTTTTATGACGGGTAAGATGTTTCACTTAAATGTTCATCAGGGTTTAAGGGGTTGCGTTTACCTTTGTCGCTGCCTACCTCAAGATTAAATGCTTTCCAATTAACCTTGAATGATGTAATGGTTCGATGCAACTTTTTCTTCTTAGGAAAAAAGAACATGCAATATATTTAGTGCTGCAAGATTTTGTAAAAGCAAAACCTTCTGAGCATTTCACAGAATTTTTAAACAAAAAGACAAGAAAATAGAGAACTGGAAACATTATTTCCATTGAAACTAGAGATTAACTCGCCAAAATAAAACATGATGAAATAACAATGTAACGGACCGCAGTAAATTGAGTATGATGAGCTTTTTGTAAAAAAATGAGAAATTTTATTTATCCTTTTAGTGCAACAAACCACTAGGAAGTCAACTACATTGTCATGTTTCGATAGCTAGGTTTTTGGGTGCAACGTTAACGTTTCGTAAATAGCGTTTTATACTGTTCACTTCCTCTTGCTCCGTTTTGTAATGGACCCGTAAGCTTATACATAATTAAATTGGATAACGGACAATCGTTTTTATTCGTTTCGTCATGTTTAAACTGCGTTTATCGCTGTATGTATCTCATTCAACATGTTTTGACGTCTTAGCACGTTATAGAATATTTAATATGAGCGGTTTCGTACATTCATTCTGTACATCAAAATGTGCCATCATGCTTGAACTGTGAAAAAGACATACCTGTATTAATCTGCAGAAGGCGAAGAGAATAAAAATACTATGACTATTCAACAAAAGCACATCCTGATTTCCATAAATTGAGGACTTCTATCTATCTAGTCAAAAAAATCAAACTGTGAGCAAATTGTTAACGGTACGTCATCACTGAAACTGCAAATTACAGTAAGTTTACTTTTTTAGTATTTGTTATGTGTCTTATGTTCCTTATCCTTATTGCATCCAGAGTAATTTGAATATGGGGAAAAATCATAGGCAATTACAAAAAAAAATATTGATATGTAACTTAGTTATACGCAGCAAAACAATAAAAAGAAAAAACAAAAAACAAAACGTAAGAATATGCCTACCTAAAAATCGCAACAACGCCCAAAAATTGAAACCCTCAAATTTTTACTGCAATTCCCTTAACTCCTTAGCGCGCATTTTTTCGTTGTTCCTTTGCGTTAACTTTTGGATTTAACTGAGTAGGTATCCAATATGTTTTTTAGCCATGCAAGTACATACGTGGCCAATTAAAAAAAAATTCACGTATACCAGCGAATATAGCTGTTGTAAAATTTTTCGATACGATTCGGTGCGTTTTGCAAAACGTAAAATCACGGAAAATAAAAAAGCGACAATGTGATTGGAGCTTTAATGACAAACCAAATATAAGGAAACATCAATCTGACTTCAAGGACTCGTAAGAGATTAAACTTGATAGATCCTTCAATCTGTTCTTTCCGTCAATAACGCATCTTTTGCTGAATGGACCCTATAAATATATTCATCAGCAGTACAGATAAAAGAAACGACAGAAACCACAAGATCTAAATCTTTTTTTGACTTGCGTCTCGAATTTGACGATAAGGGTCATCTCAGTGCTAAAATTCACGACAAAAAGGACGATTTTAATTTCACAAATATCAATTTCTCTGTCTTGGACTGTAATACTGTAGCTTCTCCTGCCTACGCAGTGCATGGTTCATAGTAGATTCGTTACGTGAGAGCTACCACAAATTATACAGACTTTCTCATTAGACATATTTATCTCCCTGATCGCCTTATTAATCAATGCTTCAAACATTTGCGTCTCAAACGATCATTAAAAAGCTCTTACATCGAACACTCTGATTCAAGTTTTTTCTTACTTAGTACTGGGATGATCATTTCTTTTAATTGTCTACGACCTTTTAATAGCAATTGCTGTTGACTATCTACCGGACACTACCGCAACGGAGGGAGGAGTATGCGCGCCATAAATCAGTTTATAACATACGATTTCTTTTTAATTGCCTGTACCAAGTCAGGACATTGTGTCGACAATATTTCTGGTGGTTTCACCCTGATTTGTTTGTTTCTCATGGACTTCGGCCCTTGGCAAGTTTGTTCGGTAACTCTGTTTTTACTCCCATTCAACTTATTGGCTTTTGTAGTCCACTGGATTTCTTTGTTTCAACTGTATATGTATCAAGGTAAACCACAATTTAAATAATGTTTAAGTTTCATTAATCTAATTATTTTAATAAATACACTGTTAATATCAGACAGTATATATAAAAATAAGGATCCAACATGATTCTAAAGTAAAAAAAGAAGTTCCTTATTTTATTTATTAAGAACCCACATTTAACTGATTGATAATAAGACCGTTTCTTAACTTAGTCTTAGTCCTTTAGCTAACATTTCTATTTCCGCTACGCTAATTTGATTTCTTTTTAGATCTTATTTTCTTTTTATCTTTTTTACCTTTATACATCTTTTTGGTCTATTGTTTTTAATTGAATGTTTTGATTAGATTTGCAATGACGAGACTGACTATTCAGTTACTTCTCTATAGATGTTGTTATTAAGATCATTAATTCTTTTAACATGATGTTGTCCATATACTGTTCAAAATTTATATGATTACGAATCGTAGTCTTTCTTTATTTATTTTTCTTCCAAAATTTGAAGAATAAAGAATTTCCTATTATGCTTAAATTTACGATATTTTCAGCACGAATTTGTGCACCAAATTGGATAATTTCACATTTAATTTTTTTACATACGTGACAAAAACCACTGTAATGCGCATTAACATAGCATTTTGTGCATATCCTTAATCGTGGTCTTTCAGTTACATATGGTAATTCTTGATAAACATACACAGGCATATTACATAAACAATGAGAGGATATGGAGTAAATGCACGTGAGACAAATACATAGTATAACCAAGAAATGGAACAACTCTTTTACTTTCCTTCCTCATCTTGATGTCCCCATAAGTACTTCAATAATTAGCTTTGCTCATACCTCATACCTATATGTCCTGTTTATTTTTTTCAAATACAAACTTGCGACCTGAATCGAGTTGCAAGTTACTGGGTAAACGGACATCAAGTTTGTGTAAAAGTGTCTACATTATGTAACTGTCCCGTGTGCCAAAAATGTTCTCACGGACAGTATAAGCTATTTTAGAAATTATGTATTTATTTTAAGTAGTGTTGAAATCAACAAACTGGTAAAATGTCTTGCATTAATTTCCATATAAATGTTGCATGCACGGGTGGCGGGAGTTATTGCCCAAATAGAATCACATAAGGTCAGTTCAGTCTTCAATCGTTTTCAAAATTGTCAAAATAATTTACATTCATGCAAAATTACATGCACATAGGAAAAATTAAAGGATATGGAGTGAATGTACATGTGACAAAAACGCACACGATACATAGAAATCTCCAGTTTATCAAGGACAGGGCTTTTATTTTTGTCTACATCTTGATGTCGCCGGAGGGTCTTCAACAAGATGGTGAACAATATTCACCCCCTCAAGCGAGATCAAGAAGGCCCTACCGTGCACATAAGCGGTATTCTTGACAAAAATTATACCAAGGTCACTCCCTATGTATATATCAACCCCACCTTCTAGCTATCGTAGTATCTTTAGAGTTCACTGTGATTAGGATTACGTTAAAATAATCACTAAATCGGAACATATGTAGTTGAAGAATTCGACAAGATGTTTCTTCTTTTGATCTTTTAGAAAGCTTTTTTTCTACAAATTTGATGAACACAGCAGGCCATTTGTAATTCAATATTAGTATTAATCGTATGAATTGCAAGTTCAAAGATATGATTTGATGGTTAATGATCCATTTGATACGTCTTTATATGTGTTTACTTTTACTTGAAAGAAAATTCAAATAAGAAACACAAATGTTGCACATTTTTTTTTCAGAAAACCTTTTGACATTTTCTGTTTGTCACAACACTCAAAGTATTGTAAGTGTTAATCTCGACTCACAAAATTATTGCTGGTGATATAATTGTAACAGTGACAACACATAAACCCTACAAATGGAGACTATCTCACTACATTTCAAAGCAATCATTTTGTAGTTAAGATTCTTTAAATATGTACAAATCTGTTTCACCTTTATACATGAAAAAGAAAGGAAATGGGGTAAATGTCAAGAAGACATCATCCCATGTTCAGGTTAAAACGACCCAAAAACAAAGCATCTAGGGGTCACCGTACGGTCTTCAACACAGTAAGGAACCCCACATCATATAGCAAGCCTTAAATAGCCCCCAAAAGGTAAAAAGGTAGATAAATCAATGGAAATAAACAACATCCAACAACTCGAATAGCAAGAAACTAAAATTTCATATGAAGACAAGGACAAGCCAATGACCAACATATTCCGGACTTGGGACAGGCACATAAATTGCGGTGGGGTTAAATCGTTTTCTTTGACCCTTTCCCTATGTGTGGTGAATGGCTAAAAATAAATACACAAAAAGACTCGCAATAAAAATCAAACTAGAAAAAAAGTCCAACTCATCAAGACGAGTACCTTTACAATGAAGTACATAAAACATTAAGACAATACACACCGGTACTGTCCTGAAAAATGCTTGCAGTTACTGACAGCTAGCTAGGACATAATTTCCTTTGACTTTGATATCAAGCCTTCTTACGTAGGAAACTTCAATTGAAATACTTCTAATATATCTATTTATCGGTTTCTATGATGATGTTGGGCTTTTGTCAAACAACAAATATCACTACTTTACCATAATTTTAATTGGTGCATCAGATCTCACCTATGGTTTTTATTGGGTCAGTGTTGTTCGTCTTTGTTTGTGTGTGTGACTTCATTTTTCTTTTCTTCGCCGTACTCATATCATGTTATATGTCTCTCTTTCTTTGTTTTTCTGATGTTGCCATTGACCTTGGATTGTTCGTTTTAGATTGATGGTTCTCATTTACTTTCTGCACAGGACCATTATTCGTTAGAGTCGCTGGGATTGGGTCATTATTATGTTGTTTGATGTCATTTTCTTTACCTTAATTGCTATTAGATCAATCAGCTTCTACCATAATGTTCCAATTATATCATTATATATGAGGATTTTCTTAGACACAGTATTTAAGTTGGATATCTTAATTCATAAGCATGTACTTTTATCAAATAACCTTTACTCTTGGGTGGTTTCTGGAAATGCGTTTGACAATGTATACCAATTCCACCATAAAGTAATCCAAATTGAAAGAACAAAAATGTCTTCATGAGGTCTCAATGTACCAATGTTCAATATGAATGAGAAAGATTTGGTAAAGGCATTTTTCTAGACACGTACCCTGCATTAAAAATGTATAAAACAATCTGTTATACACTTTTAAGAGACTAAAATGTCAAATAAAATTGATGAACGTATTGATATTTTGTTTTAATTGCAAATACGCCTACGTTATATAGTACCATTGTTCAGAAGATAACGACATATGGTTTTCAAAACAAAAAAAAGAAAAAATACTATGGATTTTATTTCACCGCATGTTGTATGTACTAAAGTGCAAAACTTACTTCATAGTAATGGTTTAAGATACCTTCATTGATAAAAACTAAAATGATTTTGACTAAATGTCCATGATATAGCGTAAATAAATGGTGAAACCAACAATGGAATACCGCTATTATCGTTGTTCTTCATCTTGTAGTCACCATGAAAAATGCATATCACTCCTGCTGGAACACATTGTCATACACTTATCATCTATTGCCAACAAACTTTACTAGTGCTTTTCCTTTCATTGTTTTCCATAATATTTGAACAAATGAATTTTAAAGGATGTCTTACATTGACAATGTGGAATATAACACATTTTGTTATTGTCATGCTGTAATAACTTTGCTTTGCTTTCAGGCTGTCCTACTGGAATGGCAAAGTTTACTGTAATGTATTGAAAGAGAGAGTCTAAATAATTTGCTCAATTCCCTGTCTGAAATATAAAATAAGTTTACGTGATAACAAGATATATTTATATGTTGTTAGTTTTTTCTGCAATATTGGTGAACAAAAGTTCCCCGAGGATACAATGCAGACAAACATTCCATTACGCTGAGCATATTTTATTACGTTTTCTCTATAAACAGCAAGGTATTAAGTTGCGCATATATTTCGTTTACAGTTGAACTTCGAACAAAATGTAAAAAAAGCTTTTTAAAGCTACTACTTTATATCCCAATAAACTTTTACTATGTTACGGGCTTTACTCTTTTATTTTTAGATGAATTCTAATTTTATGTGAGTAAAACAACGATGTATAAGATGCAGTTTGAAGATGCAATAGATTATATGTTTAGTGTTTTTTGTTATTAACACCATCTATAGAAAGCAGCAGATGGTATTTTCGGATTAAAAGATATACAATATTTTATTTCCAAATCAATTGTTTTCAACATTTTACAATCTGGTGTTTGTCTCAATATGATCTGGTATTGAACAAGAATTGTGAATAGAGCCCTAAGAAAAGAAACTGACCTCTGATATAGGACGTGTCTTCCCATTGATTCCAAGTTTTTGGCTTTCCATATTATTTGATTTTAATGCTGCTGATGAGAGGTTACTCCTTGAAACAACGAAATTTACTGTTTTTCTACAACTTTGGTATTTTTGTATTTTTAAAATTGCCTTTATGCAACTATTAACTATAGGTTTGACAATTAATATAAAAGGTTTGAATTTATTTTTTTATGAGGAAATGTGATGATTATATTACAATAGTTAAATGAATATCTTTTTGGAAGTAAAATGTAAGGTTTCGTCTAAAATTGAATTGAATACATAATTTTGAAAAAAAAACTTTTTATTTTTCTTTCTGTGGGATTTAAAAAAAAACACAGCAAACGCAAGACTTCTCTGAGCCACTGTTCACTCTAGCCTAACTCTTAAACTTTCAGCATCAGTTTGAAAATGCATCCGACAATATGGCTTGGCAATACAAACCATCACTAACCATGGCAGAGAAAACTTTTAGGTAACATTACACTGTAATGTCAGAGATATGGTTTGTAAGCCTCCGATAAAACTAAGTATCCAAATTTGACAGCAAAGGGGGGGTGGCAATCTTCAAAGTCCTAAAAAAGTCACCCAATTACAGTGAATGACTGTAAAAGCAAATGACAGATTTGTATCATTTATCATTACTGGAATAAAAATTGACAAAGAAATTACTCTATTCTATTAATTAAAATGTGTAAGTCGGTAAACAGGAAGTACATGTACTAACTCGGTAAGTCTAACAAGAGGCTTTCGAGAACCTGTATCAGTCACCTGGGCCATGGCTGACACATTAAATCAAAATAATCCCAATGTTTAAGGGTCTCATTTTCAAGTTTGTTTATGGACATTGATGTTATATAATCCAAAATTTAACTATGTTCTACATTTGCAGCTAATTTTATGGTGCGCAGACCGATTGGCATCTTTCTTGAGGACCATCTAAGGAGCATTGTGCCTTACTTTGGTTCCAATTTGCCAAATAGTTTCAGAGGAGATCTTTAAAAACATTTCCCCATAGGGTCCAATGCTAAACTGTGTTCCCCGCTGGCCACCATCTTGGATGCTACACGGACATGCCGAACACATTTAAAAAAGGGGACCAGGTAAGGACTAATGTGACCAAGTATGATTCAAATTGGCCATGAACTTTCAGAGGAGAACATCTTTGAATATGTTTCTCCTTTGGGTCCAATGTTAAAACCATATTCCCCGCTGGCAGCCATCTTGGATATGATACGGACTTCCCAGACACATGTTTTATTTAAAAGGGGCCACCTAAGGACCATTGTGACCAAGATCTGTTCCAAATGGTCCAGTAGTTTTAGGAAGGAAGATCTTTGAATATAGGGTCCAATTGTCGACAATGATCCCCACCTTTTTAAAAGGGGACACCTAAGGATCATTGTGACCAAATTCGGTTCCAATTGGCATAGTAGTTTCAGAAAAGATCTTGGAATAAAGCGTCCAATTTTCACCATTGATTCCCACTGGTAGCCATCTTGAGTGACATGCGGACTTTCCGGAAACATTTGTTAAAGACCACCACCCAAGAACTTTTCTAACCAACTTTGGTCCCAATTAACGCACCGGTTTCAGAGAAAAAAATCTTTGAATGCTTTCCCATAGGGTCCGATGTTAAAACCATTTCCTGGTGGCGGCCATCTTGGATATGATACGAACTTGCAAGACACATTTTTAAAGAGGCCATCTAATGACAATTGTAACCAAGTTTGGTTCCAATTGGCCAAGTAATTTCAGAGGAGACATTTTTGAAAATAAGGTCCATTTTTCGACAAAGACCCCCTCTGGTGGCCATCTTGGATGATGTGCGAACTTGCCGGACACATTTTTTAAAGGGGACAACCCAAGGACTTTTCTCAACAAGTTTGGTTCAATTTACGCAGTGGTTTCAGAGAAAATGATCTTTGAATGCATTCACATAGATTCCAATGTTAAAATTATGTTCCCCACTGGCGGCCATCTTGGATATGATACGGACTTGCCAGACATTTTTTTAAAAGGAGCCACCTAAGGACCATTTTGACTTCAAAATGGTCCTTGGTTTCAATTTGCCCAGTAGTTTCAGAGGAGAAGATCTTTAAATATAGGGCCCAATTTTCGACAAAAATCCCCGCTGGCGGCCATGTTGGATGGCGTGCGGACTTGCCGGACACATTTTTCAAAGGGGACCACCAACGGCCTATTGTGACCAAGTTGGTTCCAATTGGCCTAGCGGTTTCAGAGGAGCAGATTTTTGAGTGAAAAGTTTACGACGGGCGGACGACAAACGACAGACACCGGACGCCAAGTGATGGCAATAGCTCAACCTGGCATAGCCAGGTGAGCTTAGAACACATACTAAATGTGCAATGATCAAACAAAACATTTGAAAAAAAAAATCTAATTTCTATCATATACAAATTCAAAGAAAAGCTTGACGAAAAATTGTCAAGGATGGACGAAAGATGGTCAAAGATCAAACATTATTCTCCATTCGCCTTATAAATATCCATATGGGAAAATAAATAAAAAATAATTTACATTACAAAACGAAATCCTATATTTCTTACATGTACATGTTTTACAAATCAAGAATTAAACATGAACTGGGAAGATCTGGGAAGAATCACAAAAGCTTTTTATTTGTGAAAAGTTTTGAAATTCAGCTAGACAATTTGCACATTTTGTAAATCAATTTGTGTGAAAGAATCAATTTTATAAACAAAAAGATCATTACATTATTATCTAGTCAGAATTTGAAGCCAATGACAACTGAATACACAAAATGGAAATTGAGTCATTTTTTATACTTGTATACAAATAAAATTTGAAAAAAATGATGATGATGACAATAAATTATGTCCATGAACGTCTTACAATAAAGCCTGTCTTGACTTCAGTACACCAAAAACGAAAATAACTAAAGTTTGAATAAGTGATCATACTTAACCTGTTGTTGAAAAGGGACTACCCTGTAAAATAGATAGAAATGAGAGATTATGCCAAATATGCAATTATAACATATCATCAACGATTTGGGTGTTGATAAGAAAATCAAGTCAGCAACGGTCAATAAATTCCAATACATAATAACTATCCCTTTCACCCTTTCTTTGACAGACTATGTTTCAACTATTAGTATGGGTAAGTTACAAATGTATACGGAGTATAAAAAAAATCAGGGTAGCTACAAACTTAACAATTTAATTCTGATATTTTGATTGAATAAGCATAACTCAATCATATATATTAGTTACTGCTTCTCAGTTATATTTACGTAACGAAGAAAGTCAACTGAATTCGCAACCCGTGATGAATAAACTAGGCATTAAATGTTTCCAAATTACCGCTGTCGTTTTTGTTAGCTCTGGTCTTTAAAAGTTTTATGGAAACCATAGTTGATTATGTCTTGCTTTCAAACGGTGTTAGTTAGTTTAGAAATTTAAATAACATGATTTGCCACTTTGGATATGTCGATTAGAAATTTCTGCCAGGAGAATCCGCATCATTAGAATAGGCGATCGGAAAATGTAACATTCTAAAGCATCATTAGTAGCAATTAAGTAGTTTGATGGTTTGTTAAGAGTCTTTAAATCCGATTTATATATTTTCCTGAAAAGCTAGTATGCCTTCATTACAAAAGATGAAATGGACACTCATGGCAATGGAATTATCAAATGTGCAATGACGGGTTCGATATCCGGAAGTCATTAGTCGATTTGTAACTGTTTATGCTTTTAGGCACTTGCAATGACAGCTTGTATATCATTTTACTTCTATTTCATTTTGCAACAAAATATGCCAAGTTAACAAAATACCACGTTAGACTGAATTCAAGCTGATATATTATTTAAATACATAAAAATACATCGCAAACTATTTAAGAGTCGCACTGCTTTAAATTTGCTGATGCAAGACTTGAAAGCAAGTGAGTTTATTTGCGCTTTCATGTAATTTATTATTTGCCATGCTTTAAAAATTTCTAGATTAAATCCTATCTTGTTTGTTTTAAAAACGTTGATGTTAGAAAAAGTCAATGTTAGTCAGGGTAGCGCAGCTTATGAATATTCCAGGAACACAAATCCGTTGCTCTATACCATTCCATGGAAAAGGGGCATCACATGACTTTCAGGTAAAGGAAAGTTGGATTTGTAAGCATGGCGAATTGTCTTTGCTGCGAATGTATTACCCGCCATGTGAAAATGTTATAATGGCGTCGTCATGGAATAATTCAAATCCTGAAAAGTATGTTGAAAAGCTTGAACTGGATTATTAATGATCAAACACGGGTCGATTCATGTTCGGTCATGACCTTACAGAAATTCGAGAACGTGATAGATATCAACGCTGATTTCCTACAAACTTAAATGCAAGAAATGTATGACAAACAGTTAGTTGTTAGACATATTGGCAGAAAAGTGTCCAGTTTGAAGCATAGAGAATGGAACTTTTCAACAAAGAACCATTCCAGCTCTACAATATATTCCAAAGAGAATCAAATTAATCGTGTAGATCTACACCGATGCTTGAATGGTACGTACCTCATAAAAAGTCTTTCTGAAAATTATTAGAGACAAATCTGCTTTAACGATGGTTAAGTTGTCTATTGCGATATTGCTTTTATTGGCCTTTTCATCCTACCGCAAATATACATTGACCTAAATTAACAGTAACCTCGGTATTTTGTTATTTCTATCGATAATGATGCCTTTAAAGAATGATCCAGCAGTGCACAACAGTGTCGAGCATTACAGACACCTTAGAAAATCATAATTTTTGGATGTGTTCACCGATTTTACAATTTATCGGCAATATGTACATTTTTGTCTTTGATCTTACTGACTGATATTGTCAGTATCTCCGTACTGACCTGATACAAAACTACAAGAAAATAGCAGGCAGTGACGTCACGAATATGACGTCATGGCTCTTATGACATTGCCGATAAAAACAATAATGGTAGTTTTGAAGGTCTCGACAAAAAATATCACTAGTATCACAGCTCGTCCTATCGGACTCGCCGCGATACGGTGATATTTTCTGTCTCGACCATCAAAACTACCATTATTCTATAGATATCACGTATTGGTTCGAGAAATGATAAAGGGTATTTTTATCTAGATTTTAAGTTGCGCTGTGCAATTAAATTGCGCATTTGACAAATAAAGAGTCGGATTCGGATTAAGTTTGATTTTTGGACCTGAACATTAATTTGAGTGTTTTTCCTTTGTGATTTCAAAATTGACTGTTAGATGTGAAACGTCATATTCTGCCAATTTTGCCGCGAATTACTCCCTTTTCCCGTATATAATATTTAATCCGGATACTTCAAAAGCATGGTGACATATATATTTTTTCATTGCAATCAATAGATCATATCATAAACTATCTATTTAATATATATATATAATTCTCATAGACGAAAGGTTCATTTCTATTAAGCTTAAAATTTTCATATATTCAATGTGCATTCTATGTAAATTTAAATAAATCAAAGCTCCGATGGAGCTGCATCTCGAAGCCCTACACGTGGCAAAACTTCGTAGTCATCCAAATAACTGCTGCATACGTCTGCATGTATTAAGTTATTCCGTACGTGAAAATAATCGGATTGTGTGATTTCGCATGTCGATTTCATTGCTATAAATATATTTATCATACATGTAAACTTACTCAAGATATGCGTCTTTTTGCATGTGTCATAAAGAGAGATTTAAGCCAGTCATATCTTCAGAGGGTGTAATTTGAAATCCGTATTACACGGGCGTGTAATATGAAATCCGTATTACATGGGGTAAAATATGGATTTTTTCAAAATGGCGACTGACGATTTTCCAGCTCACAGAATAAACAAAGATTTACATATTTCAGTATAATTTTACGGAATTAAAATATAAAACAATTTATCCATTTACTGGGAACAAGCAACATTTTTGCGGATTTTTAGTGTACACCCGTCACAAGTTTCTTACTTTTATGTAGTTGTTCCAGTTAATGACCCGCGTTGTTATGAAAATACTTTGTCGGTTTGTCAAGAAAATTACCAGTGTTAGCAAAGATTAAGCGGGATGTTCACCTTGAATCAAGTTTCAGTTATTCCAGGACCTTTTACTAAATATATGCGTTGGCAATAAATGTAAGTGTTTGTCACACAAATGTATAAGCTATGACGAAACCTGTCTAATCTCAATGATCTCATTGAATGATCTTGTATAAAAATATTTCGAAGCAATTTATTTACAACTTTCAGTACAAAAGTGCTTACATTTAATGGCACGAGGTACAGTTCTATTAACTTACTTTTCCATTTGAAGATAACCTGTCTGTTGGATGGGAAACACCAAACAAGAGAGAACTATCTGTCGAAATGTAAAACACACACGAAAGAAAAATTGGGGTGGCAAAGGCCATTTTTTTCTATTTTATACTCATAAGTGAACATTTTATTGTTCATTTTAGTAAAAAGCGAGTGATATACGTTTAATTTGTTTTACATAATAAATACAAAATACTGAAGTTATTGTAAATTGAGATAATGTTAACAAAAATGAAACCAACATGCAACAATTGAAATAAATTCCGATGAAAATGACACTGACTAAATGACAAACAAATTACAGATGAAATAAAGAAGAGTAAAGTTGGTTAAATGTTGAAGTATATGATACATAGTTTATGATATGGAATTTTTCATATCATATCCCATATCATCCCTCGACCCATATTAGCCCTCTGGCCTCCGGCCCTCTGGCTAATATGGATGTGATATGAGATATGATATGAAAAATGCCATATAATAATCTCTATTTATTACATGCTTAGCGAAGATATGTTCTGTTTTGCATATCTAATATAGCCGGAAGTTAACAGTCCATATATTACATACCCAGTCCGATATGGCCATATCAGACCGCCTCGTTTTGAAATATCCATATCAGACCGGTGATATGGCTATTTCGGCCCGGGTGTGATGATAACTCCTAATTTGAAGTATATAATAAAAATATTAAGACATGGCCTTTTCCATATCAGCACGGTTATCATCCCTAATAGGCTTGAGGCCTCACGTGATTTTTTCTTGTCATTCTAACATCTCTCCAGCCATATCATGGCTTCGAGATAAAAATAGATAAAAATGTGCAAACTTTGACCTCAAATCCAGTAAAAAAAACATAGTGACCCATACTTTTTATTACACATTTCGGATTGGTAGGAATGGTTTCTCAGTTGAGCCGGCTGATAAAATTTTATGGATATGAATATAAGTGTCTATCTACCTAAGTCTTCACGATTTTGACATTATCGACATTGACGTTACTCAAAGTAAGGCAGGTAAGGACATTCTACCCATTACTAGGGACTTGATATCACTCGGTTTTTATGAGAATGCAAGTTAATTATGTTTTAATGTTGTAATGTTTAACATGTTAGCTAACCAGTTTGACAATAAATAAGTTTTCAGATAATGTTATTTAAGAAATAATTCATGGGTGCCGGTGGTGTGTTGGAGATTTACATATGGGTGTCCATTATTTTCGTTTATTTTACCCCTGGCTCCGCTACGCTACGCTTTGGGTAAAATATTAACGAAAATAATGGCCACCCATATGTAAATCTCCAACAAACCACCGGCGAACATGAATTATTTCGATTCTAAAATGACATTTCATGATCTGAGCGGACCTATAGTGTACACGAAAACGACAGCCATTACTTCAGATTTACTGACGTTTTTGTGCATAAAATATATTGTGACGTCGTCAATTTCAGCGTAAAGACTGTTGTGAAGTCGCTCATTATGTTATTGGAGATTTTCATATGGCTAGTCGTCATGGTTTCTATTGTTCCCATATTAGAACTTTTATTGAAAAACTGAAAAGGAGGTTATTGAAAGCTTGGGGATGTCGTTTCTGGCGTTCTTGCTTTTGCTGTCTCCTGTCTTTGATTTATGTAATCTTGTGCTTTGTTCCTTCGGTATTCTACTGCCGTTGTTTTTAGATATAAGTGATTAAAAATTCGGTGGGAATCTGAACTCCTCTCAATTTTTCATAAAGTATTCATAAATAGTGTTTTCATTCATGATCGAATGTGTTTCAATGAATAAAAGTTTATGAAATTTTGTCAGAATGTTCCAATAGGTATATAAAATGTAATTATGAAAAAATGAAAAAATAAAAAAAAAAATAAAATAAAAAAAAATAATAAAAAAAAACTAAAAAATAAAATAAAATAAGATAAAAGAAAAGAAAATATCGGGGTTCTTGGGCAAAAAATTATAAAGCTTTAAGTTGAAAAAACATGAGAAATCCTATTATCTTACAGAAATGTGACCAGCGAATATCCCTAGGGATATGTAGAAAGGTGAAATTAATGAAATAATCTACGATTGGACACTTTAAATGGAAAGAGCATTGGTAAAGGAACAAATACAGCTAAAAATATTCATATTCATATTTAAGATATTACCTAAGTATAACATTGAGACATTATTGGTTACTATCACATAGAAGGAAAAGTTACAATCAAATATGAAATTTTGCTTATTGGCCTCAAATGAGCTACTGAAGTTTTTGACGAAAAGAGGATTTGGTATTCTCAGGGACGTATAATTACATGTCTCTGGTATTCTATAGGACAAAATGATTTATTAAAAAGAATAATGGATAGAACCAGAGGAATCCGAATAGCTAATACATAAAGCTTACCTCACTACATCCTCACTGCATTTTTTAAACATCAAATTCTTTAACATGTTTAAGATATGTTTTAGTTATAAATTCTCATTACATTGGTGCTGTTTCCTTCGTGTAAAAATACAGAGATGAACACTTTCAATAGGGATTAATCAAATTTGTTGTTTTACCCTATAATTTTATGGAATTGTCATCTAAATGAAACCATTTTTCATTTTCATGATATGATTTTATTATATGGTCCAACATAGACATATTAATCAAATATCTATATGTTCTGCTGTTAACTGGGGTTAGTTCAAACTGATGTTGTAAATAACTCCTTTTATTTCAGCAAAAAATGATAAATGAGTGTCGCCTTTTTCTTTCAATCGAAGAAAATTGTGAAGTGCATCATAACTCATACTTAACATTACCAGTGTCTGCGATTTATGTGCTAGTACTAGGATAGATATATTGTAGCGATTTCCATTAAAGTACTGTATAGTATAAGAAGAGTCTGTATAGATCACCTGGTTACATTTGAACAATGAAAGGATATGGAGTAAAGGTACATGAGACAAAGTCTCTACAAACATGGTAAATCCAAGCAATGGAACAACGGTTTTATTGTTTTTCTTCATCTTGAAGTCATTATGAGGCCTTCAACAGTGAGCGTGGCTCAAATCTCACAGTAAGTTCAAGTTCCTAGGACCGGTTAAGCTAGGTGCTGAAAGAGGTTTGAAATAAGCGAGAACAGTAGCGTCAGTCTAAAACGAACAATCAAATGACAATGGCAACATCGGAGAATTAAGAAACAAAGACATAGAAAAAAAAAAGGCACAGGAAAGTAAAATGAAGACACACACAGATACAAAGACGAACAATAAAAAAAAACAATTGAGATCAGGTGTACTTGTAGAATAAGCATCTCCTGCTTTTTATAAGTCACCCGCGCCGTGTTGAACATGTCAACTCCGGTAGTAAAGTCAAATCCGGTATGTTGTCATTTACCATAGCGGACCACAAGATCGTCATGTCGACCGTAAAACTTCTGTTGTGATGACTTCAAGTTATTGGTAACGTACCTTTGCTTAAGTAGCCTATTTGTAAGCAACCCAACACTATCAAGGTAGTCGCTGCATCGACCACAGTAACAAATAAGTCCGGTGAACATATTGTGAAATTTGACGATAAAAGAACAACTCCTATAAGTATTCTCACCGAACAATTTCGATCTTATCTACGATATGTAGTCAATGCTGAACGTTTTTTTTCAATTGAAACTTTACCTCTTCCCCAAATCGTTTTTGAAAGAAAAAACAAAGTAAATGAAAATAATTTAAAGTTGACGATAAAAGAGCAATATCTGCTATAATAAGGATTTAAAGGAATGTTTAAACAATAATAACAAAATGTAGTCCTTCTCATGCTAAACAATTTAGAAATTAAATTCAATCTAAAAATAAAACAAAATGTATGTAATTTGACCAATAAAGGACAATAACTCCTATATTGATATTTAGATTTTCTCTAAAATAGTCATGTGGGTAGATCATTATATGCTGAACACATTTTTTTTTTGCAATTTAAACTAGTCCACTATTCTTCATAGCTTTAAAAATTAATACAATTACGAAAATTTTACGTAAAAACAACAATCCCTGTTAGACGGCTATCAGATCAAAAAATATCAAACTTCCTTCTTAATAACTAAATACAGAACTTACTTTAAAATCTATTTTTTGCATATGACCATTTTAACAATTTATCTCTCTTTAGTGCCGATTAAATCAAAACATTTGGAAGAAAATAACCTCAAAGAGGTAAAAATCTGATTGAGAACAAATAACCAATATGATCTAAATGTAAAGCCAAAATAAGCTAAGAACAGAACTTTGTGTGAGGGAGATACTCCTTAGTTTTCAACAAAATTCACCAAAATTTAGATATTGGAAGTTTTCAAATAAGATCGGCTTTCGGGTCAGAACCAAAGTACTGAATAATCTAACAGCCCACAAGCAGAGGTTTTGACCCCTGTGTAAACAAATATCAAAATACCGAATTTACTGTAAATTTACTTAAAAACAGCAAAATTAGCAACTGCTTGTGTGATAATATTGAAATGTTTAAACTATAATTAGAATGTGGTATTCTTTGTGATAAAACAAAACTTAACATAGAGGCAAATAACCCTAGATGTTTACACCATCATCGAATATAAGCGGTATTAATGCCAGGGGGTCATTTTATGAACAAAGAAAAGGGTTAGCTTGGAACCTGCGTTCTAAGTAATACTAGCATTTAAATAAACATATTTCTCTGTCAAAGTGTAAGACTTTTTTGGTGTTGAAATATTTTAGCCCCTTAAATGCATAACTTTATACTGCTTTCAACTTCAGAACGATTAGTCAGTCGAAAATTTGGTCAAGAAATTTAAAACTTGTCTTTTTTGTATAGGTCTATCGTTTTTCACCAGACGATGCCAATACTTCGAACGTGGCAACTAGTTGGACAACAAAACTTCCTTAAAAACTTCTTTGAGTTTTTTAACATGACTGACGTCCTATACGAGTTTATTTTGTGACCTATCAAGGAAGCAGAATTAATGACAAGCAAGAGCTCATTGACATATGATATTAATTAAATCATCAGCTGATCACAGAGAAGTTGCAAAGGTCCTAAACGTTCAAAATTGTGTTTATCTATGTAACTTTGGTATTTTGTTTTGTATGAAGGTATTGGAATTTCTTAATGTATACATTTCGACCAATGGTAAATCTTGTATTTCAGTCGCAATAAGTAAGAAAATTGACTTCTCTGCGTAGAAAATGGATCCAAAAGCTGTAAAATGACAATTTCTGGAGAATTCGGATTTTCTTATCAGATTGAAAAAAAAATATAAGTTGAATACTACATGTTAACTGTAATAATTAAAAGTGTGGCACTTTTCTACGCGTCAGACATCTTAGAAATCGCACTAAACGCAAGTCATATATATATATTTCTCGAACAGATATGTAGGTAATATTTTAGCCAAGGGTAACAAAATTCTTAGGAACCCAAAAGAATGTACGAAATCAAATCAATAAGAAAAGCCACATATTTCAATAGAGTTGGACAGGCACTAGAATGTGTAGCAATAGTATGAAGCCAAAATAGTATCATGACACTTGTCCAGAGAAGACATATTGTTTAGTAGTGAGGAATTATTGGAACTGAACGTCTTGTTGCATAAATGAACTAGTTGATCAATTATATTGTATAGCAAAGCCTATAGAACAGCGTGAGAAAAACTCCGCTTTTGCATGGTGTATAAGATCAAACAACAAAAGAAACAAGAGGTCAGCACAAGATTTTTCCGAGAAAGAATACACGACACAACCTAAAGAACCTAAAGGACATGCCTCTTAAGAATTGAGGTATACTACAACATCATATCATAAGGGGACGACCATTTCATTTCCAGGGGAGGTTTCGGCGATTTTGCCTAGAAAAAATATTAATTTTCATAAAAATCTCAATCAAATTATTTATTTCCACCAAATGTCACATCTAAATATTAATTCACATTTGCCGTAAAAAATTCATTCTTCAAATCAACATAAAATTATTTATTTTTATGACAAGTAGGATTAAAATATTTATATTCACTGGCACTAGGATAAAATTCTTTATTTACATAATCGCTGCCAATGCCGCCCCCCCCCCCCCCCTCGAAAATCAAATGGTCGTCTCCTAAATGACAATAGGAGCAACTTCCATTGTCGAACTTCAATGATTGCCCGTCACCAGATGAGCATCCCTCGTAAAAGAAAAGTATGACATTTCATGTAGATTGTCCTTGTTTCGATAAATAACAAAATACCGAAATTACTATGACTTATGTTTCCGCATATACGCATTTGGACAACTTATGTCTTTTAGGTACAGATAAAATCAAAATATTTGGAAATCCAAATACCAAAATATGTGTAACAGCTGATAGAGAACAAATTATCAATATACCTAAATAGTAAAGTCAAAATCAGTTAAGGACAGAGCATTGTTAAGGGAGAAACTCCTTAGTTTTGAACAAAATTTTGTTAAACTTAGATTTTGCAAGTCGGTTCTCGGGCCAGCACCGAAGTACTGGCTACTGGGTTGGTGAATACCCTTGGGGACTAACAGTCCACCAACAGAGAATTCGGCCCAGTGGAAATAAATAACAAAATAACGGAATTACTGTAAATTTAGTTTTTGCATATGCGCATTTCGATAACTTATGTCTCTTCAGTGCAGATAAAATCAAAATATTTGGAAATCGATAAACCGGAATATGTGTAAAAGCCGACAGAGAACAAGTATAAGCTTTCTAAAAAATACTTGCCAATCAATAAGGCTCTCCGAGCGAATGCCTCTAGCACATTTGAAACAGGCAATTTTACTATTTGAAATAAGTTACATAAATTGCCGAATGAATACCGAGGCAAACATGAAAATGTGCTGAACATGAAAAAGAAATGTAAGAAATCTACTTATCTCAATATCTCGACACCACGTTACATACGCATAGATTATTACATGTCTATTTCGATATCTGTCCTGATATCAGTTCGAGATCTGATATCTGACCGACGCACTAGCGGAGGACAGATATCGGTAGAGGACTGATGCAGAAATCTACAATTTACATATAAATATTTGATAATGATATTCTTTCTCGAAAGCCACGAAGTAGCTTGAGTGAGATTTAGAGATGTCATGTGATGAACATTAACGTTCATTAAATGGAACTGCGTGCATCATTAAAGTAAGTTCGTAAGTTTCTTTCAATATCCGTTTTTGGGAGTCGAAAAGTGATGGTGCTGCTATGTTAAACTGATAATAAAAGACACAGTATTTACGCCCCCCTCTCTCTCAATCAAGAACTTCAACGCGTAGTTATTTATCAACGATTAGGATCCCACACATAAGTGTTGGCTATTTATACTACGTAGAGATAGTCC
>MJUU01029002.1:1317-12278 GCA_002080025.1 Modiolus philippinarum
AATGTTGGCGGCGTTGGCGACGTTGGCGACAGGGGTTGAGTTCGAACTATGTTGGCGACGTTGGCGACATTAGCGAAAGGGCTGTTCGAAAAATGTTGGCGGCGTTGGCGAACGTTGGCGACGTTGGCGGGTATTATCCCAATCCTGGACCAAGCTCTAATTTTGATGACAAACAGTGCATTTACAATAGTATTACGTATTGAACTGAATTATTTTGATTTGTCATCACGCCTGGGAGTCTGTAGAGCTGTAAAATATTTTCCCCCCAAAATTCGTACAATATATTCAAATGACGTTCTTGATAACCGTCTGGTCTGGTTACTGAACTGGCGATTTCTTAACTCAACTATGCTTACAAAATGAAACAACGTCAGTTCATACGCGTTAAACACAATTTTTAACCATTTTCAATATTTCTAATATATTGTGGTTTCAAATCGAAAGTATCACGGATAACGAGGCCAGAAGATTTGAAATACGAGTTTTTTGTTTGATTGCGTTTTGTTTTGTTTTGTTTTTGTTTTGTTTTTTGTTTTGTTTTTTTTTTTGTTTATTAGATCAACAAATACCCCCTTCATTTATGCATAAGAAACATCAGTAGTCATACGATTTTCAAGCATTTTGAAATTACATAATTATTATGTCGTGAAAATCTCTCCACTCGTACAAACGGTATAGTTTCTTTTATAGAGCGAAGTGGATATATTTAGTTTCATGACAAGTAGGGTAATAATATTAATTTTTACTGATATCAAGGTTAAATTATTTATTTACAAAAAGCTCAAGCCCTCCCTGAAAATCAAATGGCCGTTCCCTAAAACACCTGGACACTGTTTCACAGGACACATTTTGGGATTACCTAAGTTCTGTGTATTTCGATTAATGAAACGAACGTTGTCGTGATATGTTACATAACCAAGTTTTGTGTTATATACGTGCATCCGTCCTGTTTACCATATTGATCCTTCCGCAGAAATATATTCCTGTGTTCTTTTCATTCCCGTTTTGCAGGATGCTCATATCAATACATTGTCCTCATAAATACATGTACAGTGTCACATTAGGAAAGATATCGTCAAGTTAATGAACAATTTTTACGTCAAAAAATCATGTGAAGACATATTCGTACCCGGGATGATTTCAATTTCGACAGCTATATGAAGTTTTCCTGACGGAAAACCTCATAAAAATGGAATTTTTGTATGGCTAAGTAAACAGTCAATATTCTGACATTCCGAGAAAACGACTATTTTCACGGAAAATTAACGGTTATTTTTCCCGGATCCCGAAATAAACGTTACACCTCAAGTAGTGTGAAAATATAGACTATTTACTCCCGGTCGTATTAGCAGATCTGAAGTTTGCAAAACTCAGTATTGGCCTACTTATCATCCCTCGACCCATAATGGCCCTCGACTTAGTCTCGTGCAAATTTGGGCGTATAGAGATGACAAGTAGGCCAATATTGAAGTTCCCATGCATTTATTTGTATTGATTAAATGCGGTTCAATATACTGCCCTGTCATTTAAAGACATAACAGATTTTTGCTTTATAGTATTCTCGATTGTAAGTAAAAAACTAATAAAAACCATCGTAGTTTTATCCTTAGCTATATTTGAATAACCGAAGGATTAACTCCCACCATCGTAGTTTTGTCCTTAGCTATATTTGAATATTGATTATTCGGATTTCGTTGGGTTTTATGCATTTTAACATTTTTTGAAATTATGGATTTCCTTTNTTTGGGTTCTAGTGCTGCTGATGAGGAATAAATTTCCGAAATGGCCATACAGCTCATTAAAATTATTGCAGTTGTAGTTAACATATGTGTTGTGGTCTCATGTTCATTTACTCCATATCCTTTCGTTAAATAATGATAAATTCACCCCTCGACTCTAATGCAGGATGCTCTACCTTTGTTTTCTTTTTATAAACATTGTACAATAGGGTCTGTGAGTTCGTCATGTGACACCGAGATTTCACGATAAATCTGAAATTCGGAAACGTTTCCAGCCAAAATATGACGTTTTTGTATTATGATATTTAGTTTTTTGTTTGCTACGTCATATATTGTCGTGAAAAATGCAACTTCCGGGTACAAAAATTGTACCCGGAAGTTTCAAAATTGATCGAGACTACATACCATATTAAAGCAATTTTGCGTGATTTCCATGGATTGATTTGAAAGTTGATTTATGAATGTATAGTTTGCACAATTTTGGTTGTTTTGTGTAATATCTAAGAAATAACTTCAATATGTTTATTATGATTTATAGGTTCATACTGTGAATGCCACCTATGTTTTGAGTGTTGTGTTTTTATTATCGCGTTTTGTCGCTGTCTTGACACATTGTGTTTTCTGTTTCTCGTTATGGCCATAGATCTGTACGTTGATTTAAGTAATAACTATTCATTTGTTTACGCATTCTACTGCTGTTGTTTCAATTGTTCATCACGACTACACATTGGTGCAGCACCTTGTCTACATTTTGGCTCTACTGTTTAGATCACATTGGTAATTTGTTCTCTTTCAGATTTTACACATATTTGGGTATGTGAATTTCCAAATGTTTTAATTTGATCTGTACTGAAGAAACATAAGTTTTCAAAATGCGCATATGCGTAAACTAAGTTAACAGTAATTTCAGTATTTGCTTTTTAGAAAACCTATAGCTAATACGAACAATATTTACACAGACGTATACTATTTAATATATAAAATCCCCAATTATTTAATTTAATTTAATTTAATTATTAATTTAATTATTTGTATGATTGCATTTTAAGCAAGTAATAACTGTGTGCGGATGCAAACACAAAAGTCTCCCAAACGAACTCCCCATCAGAATTCCGAGTGCAAATATGGTATCTATATGTCCTATCTTACTCTTCTGTAATGTTTCATAAAATTTGAATCACTACAAATTTTTCCGCTTTTTTATTTCCATAGCAAGGGTCCTTATTTGTGACATTTTTTTGCCCAAAATAAGTTCCACACTTCCAAAACAACCTTTCTTTAAAATGTTGTTCCATATGTAACACATTTTAATTTACCAACCTTATCACAGTTTTTCCATTCACATGTCAACTGGCGCTATTTTGGAAATTTTTCGCAGAAAAAATGACTTGTACACACCCTGTTCAACCCTTCTGTAAAAGTTAGAGAAATTTGAGCACTTAATTTTCCCGCCTTTTTCCATAATCATGGCATCAGCAACAATTTTAGAAAAATTTCACCCTAAAATACTTTGTACACTTCCTTTACAACTCTTGTTCTCTAAAACACTTTTAATTTTCCCGCCCTTTTCCGTTCCGTAGCAACGACCGTCATTTTGGATTTTTTGAAATCCAAAACTCAGTTGTACACTTCCTATTCAACCTTCCTGTAAAATTTGAGCAAATCGGAACAATTCTAATTTTCCCGCCTTTTTTACATTTCCATTGTTACGGGCGCCATTTTTGAAATTTTTCAACCGAAAATTAGTTGTACACTTCCTATACAACCTTTCTGTCATCACTTTTATAAGAATTAAAGTTTAAAATGAACCTGAAAGATTTATTCATGTTATAAACCAGTTAGAGTAGAACAGTTGTGGTATACTATGGGTAAATTTCATTCGTTTAATCAGACATCAAAAATCAGTTTTTGGTCTATAGCCCCGGTTTATGAGTTATTACAAAAACAAGGTCTAGGGCCAAAGTTTAAAATGACCAATGACCTTTGACCATGATTTTCGAATTAGCAACTTAAAGACTTAAAACTCATCATGATTCTGTCTATCAGTGTTATTAGTATTTTTGATTAACCGGCACACACTTTGTGATCATTTCCATTTAAATATTTTGAAGTAAGGCATTTCTTCTATGGTGTGTAATTCTAATACGTATTCGCCCTCGGCAGAGGATATTATATAGCATATTATTTGCCGGTGTGCAGCGAGGCATAATAAACAAACTCAACTGAAAGAGGTCAAAAACTGACCCCACCACGTGACACAATAGTGGCAGCCAGTAACCATCATTGTTATTTTCCGAGCAGCGAGGTGTAATAGCTCGGAGAAACTTTTACCTGAGACGTTGTCCAGGGTTGAAAATTTTATTTGTCTGAGACGTTGTCTAGAATTCAAAAAGATTTTTTTTGTAAAATAACATTAATCAGTGTGAACGTAGTTCCAGTTTACCCAAAGCAGTCATTAAATAAAACGCTGTCCGATTACTTTACCTGTAATTACAGGTGTATTTTTTGTGTAGCCGTTATGGCTTACGAAAGTGACGAGTTATCACTGCCTTATTAGATTGTACTTTTAAAGACAATCTTGTACTTTAAAATAGGTTTTTGGAAATGAGATGCCTAAATTATTCGATTGGGATATTTGCACAAGTCGGGCTAGATCGTAAGCCAATATCCACAAGTGTAGTAGTGAATTTGATGAAAATGTAAATTATTTTCAAACAAAATTTATAACAAAATTTTATCTACGTGATGAAAGATTGATTTGAGTAACAACATACTCTTGCAAAGTAAAATTATTGCAAGATTGCCGATACAAAATGTATGGCACGCGATTGGTGCAATAATAATAAGAATTTCTGTCCTGAAAAGAATAACAATAAGAGGTGGCTAGACCTGCCAATAGTGATAATACATAACTAGATCCCAAATTACAAGTAAAAGAAATCATGATGTAAGTAATAGATTCTCTTTACAATGAAATAGACTTAGTTCAAAGTTTGACAATGAGATTCAAGTTAAGCTTTAGCGTGAAGAAACAACATTAGTGTATGTGTATATATATGCATATACATGTATCATATGCTCTTACAATTTATAATTATTTAAATATTTTCTTTAAAGCAAAATATAATCATAAATCATTAATCAAAAGATTTTTCCATAAAGCATATGAGGATTTACTTAGCTGAAATGAATGGTTTTCTTTGTATGATTAATCAAAGAGAACCTGTCTCCAGAGTGGAACCTGTTGAAAACAGTAAATGCTGTTTTATCAGAACGCAAGTTTTTGGCATGTTAAGAAATTTTCTGATTTCAGTTTTGTCTTGTTCCAAAGCGCAAAATATTGATCGAAAGTATTTCTAGAAAACTCACTTCAGATATAATATGTATTTATTATAATTCATCATAAAACAAATGTTTATTTGTTAACAAACAATCCAAAACCGGATTGTAATCAATACAAACAGTGCAAAACAAAATTTAACGACAAATATTCACAAGTAAGTGCTTATTACAGATACAACTGTCTTTATAATACAAGATACTCCACAAATGTTTGGAATTATTTCATACTACTGAGCTTAAGTATTCATATCTTCTTAAATCAAAATATTTGGTACATATTGTCCCACTTAGACTATCAATGAAAAAGTTTTTTCAATACATTGCAAAATTTAAATTGGAATATATGTTCCATGTATATAACTGGGACTATCAATAAAACTAATTTGATATAAATCTGTGTATAAATCTTTATAAGTTGCACAAAAAGCTGGATGTCCCTACAGAGATTGCTCTCAGAATTGTTCATAATTTAAAGAACTATTGAGAAAAATTAATTATCTTTGAATCAGATTTTAAAGATATAAGGGACCAACTGTTGAATTAGACCAATAGTATGTTAATATATCATCCTTCCCAAGGGGCAAAGGACCTTGTTGCTTCAAATGTAAAAGGGGTCCAAGACGCCTAAGATAAAATGACTTTTAGTAAGAAAGTAAAAATTTTCAAATATTACAAATGAAAAGAATATTTTACGTGTGATTCATATCTATGCAATTGGATATTAAAGCAACCAGTTCAATTTTCGAATTCATATATTCATTGCTGTTTCATCAGACAAATTTAAAGTATTAATGTAATGGACACAAATGTTCCAGTCCCTTCTTTATGGATACAACTACAACAGATAGAGCTGAAAAGTATGTTACTTTTCAAGCCTTATTATAACAGCCTTATATGGGCAAAGACAATTTGGTGGACTTTAAGAAAGATAAATGAATTTATACAATACAAGCTTTTTTAGCAAGAGAGTTTTGATTTTGATACAGAAAAACTGAGATTTTCTATAGATGCATTGACATGAAAGGATTGAAAGCTATCTTTCCATCCATATCTCTAAGCAAGTTTTTTTTTTAAAGAGTATATCTTTACTGTTTCAACATCAAGAATTTTTCACTGAGTGCATCTTATATTGAAGTAAATTCATGCCTATATATGAATAGTGGAAATATCTCAATTGTTAAAATTGTACAAATTAGAGTTCCTTGCGGCTAATGAAATTAATAAAATCGGTTTTTATATCATAAATATGTAAAAAAAAAAACACAGGTGAAAATAAAATAGAGTAAACTGTGTCTTTTGTTCTTATGAATGACACTACCTTCTGCAAAAGAGATACTAATAATACTTGAGATCATCTCTGTTCCTAAATAATAAGGGAAAAGAAAAATTGCAATGAACAATTGATAAGACTGATACGGTACCTGTAGTTCTGCATCGCTCAAGGTTTAGAAAGATATTATACCATCTGAGAATGAATGATCTATGTTTTCTTTGTCCTGCAATTATAAGGCCTATGAGACAACCATAGTTTTGCATTGAGACTCACATTAATTTGTTTGGAGTTTATGGATGAACACATGACAGTCATTAGACTGAAGAAGAATCCACATACAATATAAGTTTTTATTGCATTTTATTACACATAGTGTTGTGTCTGAGTGTTTTCAAATAGAAGTTGAAAGAATCAATTTCATATTAAATGCTTTAGAAAAGCTTTGTGTACAGATAGATAGAGTTACAATGTCTCTCAAAGATTCCAATTATACTAAAAAATGATAAGTACTGTTGTCTAAAAGCTCATGTTTCAAAGGCCATGTACCTTGAATCATACCTACAAATTCAAATTTGCTGAACATATTCCAGTAGACACTTACATAGTAGCAGATGCTAAATGACATTTAATGTTACCAGTAATATATCTGATAAATATCTCCAGCAATCAGATCTGATTTAAGCAATTGATCAATTTTGTCTATATATATATATATATATATATATATATATATAAGATGAAAGTTCAAGAGATTAACTCATAGACTTGTCAGCATTATGGTATTCGTAACACAGTGTACTGACTCAATACATATACCATATTAGAAGCCTTATGATAGAGATTATTATGGTTTTATTCTGATACTATTTATCATGCTGTATAGTCTCAGATGCTGAATTGTGTATTGTTTTACCTTTTATCTTGATTAGAAAAGTATCATTTTCTGTATGACAATGTGTAGACAGAAGTATTAATAGTGCCCTATTTTTGGCCTATCCAAACTGGATTCCACCAATTTCAACATTTACTAGTAATTTAACTAGTTACATAGCACAAGATCTGCTCTTTATACGTCTTCAACTGTAGATCTAATTATTTATTGATTCAGGTTCACCTTTATAGTGGTGAAATGTCAATCATAAAAATGTTAACCCATTTACTTTTTTCATTTTGTCTTTGTGGAAGACCGACAAAATTTAACAATATTCGAGCACTGGTTTTGTGCTTTTAATGTGAAACACAACTATTTGCATTTTGTGAACTTGTACGAAATAAGCACCCACATGCTATAGGGCATGTAAGTCTCGTACAATTTTGGAACTTCCGGGATCAAAATTTGTACCCGGAAATTACATTTTAAACCAAGATATATGACGTTTCAAACAAAAACTTGAACGTCACAATCCTCTTACGTCATGTTTTGGCGGGAAACGTTTTCAAATTGCATGTTTATCGTGGATTCGCGTTAGTCACATGACGAGACTTACAGACCCTATTCATACTTTAAGATGAAGAACAACAAAAGCGTTGTTCTTTTGCTTATTATTACCATGTATTTTTAGAGACTTTGTCTCATTTGCATTTACTCCATATCCCTTTATTGTTACTATTATAAAACTTTGTTTTCCCTGAATGACTTCAGTTAATTCATGGCTGATGAGAATTTATTATTGATATTTAGAAGGAATTGTGTATATACACACATGGACAATTCACCTTTTCATGTCATGTTGTAATCACAATATACATACACAGTGCAATTATACTCAGGTTGTTTGGCACTATAACTTCCAGGGTTTGAATTTTTGCAGACCACCCTACCAACCTTATTATTTTGCTCATTTTGTAAATCCATATTTATTTTTGCTTCAACAGAGATGTCTTAAAGATCTTTATGTCTCTGTTTCAACATTCAAGGGAATGTTTTGTTTCATGTCATTCTTAAATAAGTCCATTAAAATTTTTAGAAAGATGTTGACTCATGAAGAATATTCAAATAGCATGAGAAATTTAAGAAAGTATAATTGCTTTAATACAACAGAATGCAGAAATTACAGTAATTTTTGGTTCTGCTGATAGCCATTTTGGCATTAGTATTTTGACCAGATTGTTATTGTTCTGATTCAATCAGGACTTACAAATCAGAAATGACTAGATATTTTAACTCATTTCTGCTGCTTCTCAACCAAGTGTTACATAATAACATTGTCTATTATACCACAGAAACGTACAACACAGGGTATAAATAATCAGTTGTCTTTATTCAAAATAATTTGTGTATTATTTGTTTAAATCTTAGTCTATAATAGTACATGTACAATTAATACGAGACATAGAACTGCATATGAATTAAATAATCAAAACTGATATCAAATTGATATTTTAGAGTAGAGTAAAGCTGAAATGATACATTAGAATGATGATCATAGATTAAGTAAACATGACAGTTCATGGAATACCTTTAACAAGCCTTCGGTGCTGTTGGATTTCGAGCTATAAACTTTGGATGTTTTTAAATAAGTCTTTTCTACAAGCCTATTGATGCTGTTAGATATGTTTTTTCTACAAGCCTGTTGATGCTGTTAGATATATTTTTGTTTATGCAACTCTTTGAACATGCTATATAATATCCTCTGCCGTGGGCGAATATGTCTTAGAATGTTCTCTCATCCAAGCATTACTTGGAATGAACAGGATGAGAGTCATTCTGATAATAGAGCCCGAGGCTCAAGAGGATATTATATACTCGACCAGGGGGTTGTTAGGATTTTTTCCCTACCCTTTCTTTTTCTTTAAACAATGATGGTTACTGGCTGCGCCGCAGTATATATACCACTATTGTGTCACGTGGTGGGGTCAGTTTTTTACCTCTTTCAATTGATTTTGTTTATTATGCCTCGCTGCACACCGGCAAATAATATGCTATATAATATCCTCTTGAGCGTCGGGCTCTATTATCAGAATGACTCTCATCCTGCACATTCCAAGTAATGCTTGGATGAGAAAACATTATATCATAATTTTGAATTACATTGACAATCATACAAGTTTTATTGAATTTTGACCACCCATTTATTTTGAAAACTAATACGTCAATTGTTCGAAAAAAAAGATAGGTCTTTTCCGGATTTGCGTCCTAATATTCTAATAATTGATCATCAATTTAAGCTTAATATGTACATTTATTGATACTTTTATGTAAAATAAAGATTTTGACCATGACCTTGAACTTTGACCTTGACCTCATTTTAAAGGTCACATCTTCCTTTACATTTTTTGTATTGGATGTATCTTAGTATCTTCAAATGTAATTGAGCTATAAGCAAAAAATCTAAAATCAGACATAAAAAATCGGTTTTTGATCCATAGGCAAAAAACAGTTGGTCCAATAATTTTGGACCCATGTAACAAATGTAGATCTTACCAAAGACACACATTTTTGTCATTACATGTTATCAAGTATCTAACGACAAGGTCTAGGGTCAAAGTTCAATGTGATTAATGCCCTTTTACCTTGACATTTTTAAATGTAACATATATCACCTAACTTGGGTGGAAAAGGTTTCAGGTTTCTATCTCTTACTGTTTTCGAGAAAAACCTACTTAAAAATATGTGACAAAACTTTCAAGGGGCATAACTCCTGAGCGGTAAACCATAGAAATTTGATCTTAATATAACAAAGGTCCGTTATGACCTAACAACATTTTTGTCATAACATTTTATTAGTTATCTTTTACTGTTTCCGACTTAATCCAATAAAAAGATTTGGGGTCAAAGTTCAAAGTGACCAATGATGGTGGTCATTTTGAAAATTTCAACACCTAATTGCACATCTTTGGGTGGTGATCTGGAGTTTGGTTATGATTGGAAAAGCAGTTTCTGAGAAGTGGGTTAGACAAAATGATGGAAAGAGGCGGAAAAATAATAAATTAAGAAACGGTACAAACACAAGAAGTCGCCAAACTTTGTTTGGGCGACTTAATAATAAGAAACAGAGTAAACAGAATAAGTCACCAAACTTCGTTATGGTGACTTAATCATAAGAAACGGAGCAAAAACTATAAGTCTTTCCAAACTTAATTTGGTAGCCTTAATAATAAATGAAAGGATATGGAGTAAATGTACATGTACATGTCTCTACAAATACATGGTATAAACAAGAAGAGGAACACCACTTTTATTGATGTTCTTCATCTTAGAGTTACCATAAAAGTTCTTTTTTATTATATATTACTATTATTTAACTTATATATTCGACTTCAAAATAAAAACTTTTTTTCTTCTCTTGACAAATAACTAAATACCGAAGTTACCGTGAATGTGATTTATATGCCAATTTCGACAAATTATGTCTCTTCAGTGCAGATAAATCTAAAAGTTTGGAAGAACATAAACTCAAAGAAGTTTAAAAAGGAGGACACCTCGGCAATCATGAGACCAAATTGCCTTCCTTTTATATTAATGTATGTGAGAAAGATAATAACAATCTCCTTCGTATATACTAGGTAATGACCTTACTAACAGAGATACATTGGAATGAAAAATACACAAATAACGAAATACTGAAGTTACTGTAAATTTTGTTTCTGCAAAAATAAGCCAGATC
>MJUU01029002.1:15213-40761 GCA_002080025.1 Modiolus philippinarum
GATATTGTAAGGTTCCAAAAATAATCGGCTTTCGGGTCAGCACCGAAGTACTGACTACTGGGCTGGTGAATACCCTCGGGGACTAACAGTCCACGAGCAGTGGCATCGACCCAGTGGTAACAAATAACTAAATACCGAAGTTACTGTGAATTTATTTTTCTGTACATGCGCATTTCGACAACTTATATCTCTTCAGTGCAGATAAAATCAAAATGTTTGGAAGACCATAAACTCATAGATGTTTAAAAACTGATAGAAAACAAATAAACAATTTGATCTAAATGTAAAGCCAAAAATCAGAAAGATATGGAGTAAATGTACATGAGACCATACTTCAGCTGCATTAATTTAATGAGCTGTATGGCCATTTCCGAACTTAATTCCTCATCAGCAGCACTAGAACCTAAACAAAGGAAATCCACGATTTAAAAAATGTTCAAAAATGCATTTAACCATAGGAAACCCAAATAATCAGTAATATCAAAAATCGCTAGGGTCAACACAACGATGGAAGGAGTAAACCTTACTTTTAGAATTAACATAGATTTAGATAATACTTATAAACAAAGTGTACATATGATATATAATATCATGTACAAGTACACCATATCTGCATACATCTCAAGATAGACTACTTTCGCTACATAATGCTATATTTTCCGAATCGATATCCTCTGAATTAAGATTTATGGTTAGTTACCTGTAGTTAGTATATTGGAAATGGAAAACCAAAGCAGAAATGTTGTAAAGGGGAAATCAAGATCACGAATAGAAATTAAAAAAATCAGATTTAACACAAAAGAAAAGAAAAAAGGCAATGAAAAATTAAAATGCCCATTTCAATTATAAATAATTTTGTAGGATTTGAACAATTTCATAACTGCAACTGCAACTGACATCTTCTTCCAAGACTAACAAAATCGAACTACAAAACAAGTGTTCATAAATTCATGGTTTGTACAATGTAATTAAATGGTTGACATACATTCTTATAAAACCCCTCTTACTATTAAGTTAATTCATTCGTAAATGTTTTGTCGGTTGATAATTATAGTTGATATTAATAATAAAATTGAATAAGCAAAGAGTTAAAATTACTTAGTGCCATACGCCATACCTTTTTGAGTCCTTTCCTTTATATTGAAAACAAAACACATTTAGCTCAGCTGCTGTCTTCATTTAAAAGTTAATTGATAAAATACACCTGTGACATATACATTTTGTATACCAATTGTAACATAAAAAAATCGTTAAATACCAGGATTATAACAAAACGGATAAGATGACAAGTGATTTTTTATTCAATCTCATCATAACAGAAGACGCTGAAACCAAAAATAACATTACAAAATAGGAGTTCAAGTCGTTGTTATGTCAACCCGGAAGGCATTTATTAACAACTGTTCGATGAGAAAAAAAATCAACTCTGACTGTGCGAGAAAAAACACACATTCGTTTGATCGGCCTTCTCGATGTGACTTCAAGGATTAATTTTTTATGACTGTATCTACATGCGTGTGTGTTTGGAAAAGGGGAGGAGAGTCGTAATTAGTAGCAATCGTATATGTGTATTTCGAAAAGAAATGAATATATTTCTAGCGTCAGTGTCATCGATTTAGCCTGTAATGTCTGTTCATTAACAATGGTCAGCTACAAATTGTGACATACATTAATTGCAAGTGTACAATGTGTACAGTGTAATAAATGAAGTTCAGGAATATCATTATCCGGCTAGACTTCAGGAAGATTAGACTAGTTTGAGCAAAATAAGGGCATTTTTACTTTTTTTTAAGATATAAACATTACATATAGTGTTAACTGTAAAAGCTGCTAAAACTATAACTGTAAACTGTTTTTAATAACACCAGTGAGCAATTTTCTTGTTATGCAGATTCCAAAATATCTCAAATTCACTTCATAGATCTCTTTATAAATTGAATCAAACCTGTTTGCATGTCGACAGGCAAGTACTACTGACGACCTATAATCGCGCTGTGTAGCTTTCTTTCTGAATTCGATTTGAAAAAGTTTATATGCATGCTCAAGTGTGAAGCTTACTTGAAGAAGAAAAAACACCCTTTTCTTGAGTGCACGAACCATGCCAAAATTAGTCGACAACTCTTTAACAATTTAAGATGGACTGAAAACCAATTACAGTTGACTCTTTCACACAAGGCAATGCATATACTCAAACAATGAAGAGACTTACTTAAATTTGTTTATATACAGAATCAAATCATTTATAAAGAAATCCAAACAGGACCTCCAAGTTTAACCCTTTTTTCTCATTGTTGAAGAACCATGAAACCTCTAATTGCACCATCTTCACATATATATTTGTGCATATTTGTCGAGTTTCCCTCTTCATACAATTTTCAGATTCAGTATAATACTTGAATCATTGTCGATTGACATGGTTGACCGACAAAGGTTCCTCTGAGCCTTTTGTTTTTTCTCTCAATTAGATGGAATTGTATGAATTACAAATTGATTACTAGCCCATGTGGTGAGGACTAACTTTTTTATGTACGGAAAAATACAAAGTTATATGGAGAGCAAGAAGTGGAAAGTTATTTAATACCATATGTCAGGGCAGATTCAGGATGAATAGTAAGAGGCGGTACAATTGAAAAAATGTCTTTTTTTTTGCCAAAACTCCCATTTAAACCATTTTTTTTAGTTTTATGGGAGGTGTACGCCCTCACGCCACCCCTTAATCTGCCTTGATACGAATGGGAAAATGTAGCCTGCATACATTTACATCTTGTCGCAAAAGGGGTCGGGACTTGATATTCTGGTATACATTTAGTGTTGAATTACATGTCTAAAGTCACATTTAGAAATTACATTAACAAATGAATTTTTTTTTTTGGCTCAGTGAACCTCTACATTTGTAAAATCTAAGATTTTAAGAATCAGGTGAACAACATATCCTGAAAGCTTTGTTGGAATATGACTTACAGCTTTGAGGTAATTCCAAATTACAAATTAGCTATTTTGGCTCAGTGAACCTTTGAAATCTACAAAATCAAAATTTTACGACGATGAACAACATATCCTGCAAATTTGGATGAAATCTGACCTATAATGATGGAGTTTTGAATTAACAAACCAGATTAGCAAATGAGCTATTTTGGCTCTGTGAACCTCTAAAATTTGTGAAACCAAAATTCTAAGTACCAGGTGAACAGCATATCCTGTAAGTTTGGTTGGAATCGGACCAGCCGTTTTTTGAGGAGTTGCCTATACAAAAACCGACAGACGACGACATAAGACGACTGATAGTAATTCATATGTGTCGAATCTGCTTACAGCAGGCGACGCCAAAATGCAGTAGAATATAAACGAAATGATCTTTCCTTGAAGAAAGGTTTTTTAATTCGTGCCGAAAATATTGGTTTATTGTTGGTTTAAATATTTATTTGCGAAGAAGCACACAAATACAATAGTTCAATATAACAATATGACAACAAATAGGATCCAGAAATAAGAATACTGATGCTTCCATATGGATGAAATGCAATAGAAGCCGAAAATAAATATCAATTCCAAGGCTTCATAAAAATGTAATACAATAAGGTTAAAAAAGAAATTCTAGAAAAAAAATCAGGCGCGGATCTATACAATTTGAAAACGGGAGATTCCAATTAGAAATGAAAGAAATATTCGCCGAGCGGATCGAGGCGAAAAAAGTTTGGAGGGTATTTCTTGGTAAAACTTAAGGATTTTCATTAAAAAATACAAGGGGGGTTCTAACCCCCGGACCTCCTTTGGACCCGCCAATGATTTTAAAGAAGTAATGTTCGAAAAATAAATAACAAAAACTCTTGAGGCAAAAGAAAAATAAAAAATCGGGTTTTGTCCTATGTATTAAAAAAAACTCCTTTTATGGTTGATTTCTGTGTAGAATAAAAATATTTCAATTTTTCGTTCAAGTTCACAATTTGTGGTTTAAATATTACTTGGTATCTTTAATTAAAACATTTTTCTTAGTAACAATAAAATGGAATTTGTACTGAAGCAGTGTTTATTGCTTAAATTTTATGCTTGGCTAAGTTAGACTTCGGTGAACTCGATTATGCAATTGCTTAGATTCCCGCCAAAATATGTCCAACTTTAAAATTGAATATAAAATCTTGGCATTAATGTGCGATCTTTTCAACGGATGCAAAGGAAAGCGCATTCTTTTTACTATATCCATGATTTTTTTCATTGTAAAATAAAAATATGCCAAAACACGGTACAGTTTAGAAAGCACCCACTGTTCTGACCCATTTTTGATAGTATTGTAATATCGATAGCTTTTTATCTTCAGTTTTCTGTATGTATCATATGAAAAAAAAAACCATATTAATTTCAATATGTGTCAAAAACAACCAGAACATATGTCTAATTAACTTTTAGAAGCGGTGCGAAAACTTTCAAAAATTCTGTATTTTTTACCTAGTTATAGGGAGAGTTCCAATTCTTTTGTTCGATGTCAACCGGGTTTCTGACCTGACTGAATAATGCTCAATAAACAAAAAGTAAAAGCTGTTTTATCTGCTTTTATATATTAGATATCTCCATATTTCGCGGGCCAAAATTTTCCATGATGTTGGACACTTAAAGCTATTTTATCTGATTTAGATAGTTCCACAGAGCGTAAGCAAAGATTTGCCATGATTTTTTGATTTTGGAAGTACTGCCTACATTTTTGTCAGTTATGAATCAATAACTGGAGAGTTATTGATTCAGCACTGTTAATTGTGATTGGTGTCATGGTACTGAGTTGTATTTGTATGTACTGATCATACAAAATTAAATTCTTTTCGAATATTAAGGTAGATAGACAGTAATATTCATATCAATGAGATTTTGTTGTAAGTCGGCACAATTGGAGTGCCAATCATCTGTAATAAAACGTATGGGTCACCATGCTTGCTTTTTTTCTAGAATTGAGATCAAAGTTTGCTCAGTTGTAGCCATCATTTCACCTAAATTTACAAAGAGTGCACGGGGAAAATATGGAAAGGCAATTTTAGCTTAATAGAAAAAAAAACATTTTATTCATGAGGTTTTTATATATTTTTGTAAACAGATAGTTTTGGTTACAATAAAAATTTTTTATGTCACCATGCTTTTCACAGGGGTATTTTTCAAAGTTTCCGGATTTAACATTATTTACGAGAAAAAGGAGTTAGTTGGCGGCAAAGTAAACGAAATATCACTGGGGTAAATGTGATATCGGTAACTGCAGTTACCGATATCCAAAGATGGTGGACGCGTTTCGGCTCAATATTATGACCGTCGATTTTGTAATAATAACGCATTTTTCTTCAGCCTCTCAAAACTTATGTGTTGTATTACTTAATTTGGAATTAAACTGCTAAAATTTGGTTGGAATTTAATCGCCAAGAAGAGAAAATAGCTTTTAAAAAACAGCGGTGATGTCGGTAACTGAAGAAACTGATATCCGTAACTGGTATACAAGACCTCGATTAGGATGTCCGTAACTGTTGGTTTATGATATATCTTTGTCATTATTTAGTCTTGTTTTTGAGGATCAGAAGAACAAATTTTGGCTCAGTCGATCCTATGACTTATTTTAAGGTCAAGTTGACATGACCATTTTCCAGTTTTTCTTGAGCAGAATAAATTTGTGTTATAAAAATCTAATTTGATTTAATTCAATATCATATATTTCACAGACTGTAAGTTACCCAATAAGGCATACAAATGTATACATACATGTACACGGTCAGTATATTTTATATAGAGCGAAAGTTCTTCGGGGCAAAAATCGAATGTTTGATCCGAACTGTGATTCAATATTTTCTTTTTACCGGACACAGCGAAAGGGGAGTTTTATCACGCCTTAAAGCGGGTTTAAAACATCATTTATTTTGAAAGGCCTGTGATAAATCGGGCCATAGTGGTTTTCATTTAGGCGATGCACAGGAATCACTAGACGTGCCCCCACACACACTCGGGGGCTTCCCATCCGGACCAACTGTCAGTCCCTTTTTTCAAAGCAAAACATGTTAACATAAAATATCCTGCACGCAAAGGCAAAATTGGGGCCGAAACTATAGTGTTTAAATTTCCTTCTAAACATCTTAACTTAGGAGACGACCATTTAACTTTCAGGGGGTGGGGGCGGGGGTTGTGCGATGTTGTAAATAGACAATTTAATCTCGATGTCAATGAAAATAAATATTCTAAACCTACTTATCATGAAAATATTTTTGTTTTAATTTGATTTGAGCAATAACTGCAAATAAATAATTTGATGTGACATCTGGTGAAAATAAATAATTTGTTTGAGATGGACATGAAAGTAATATTTTTTTCAAGGCCAAATCGCCCAAGCCCCCACCCCGCTGAAAAACAAATGGTCGCCCCCTTTACGGTATATATAAAACAATCGTTGCATATGCATATCACTGTGTGATCTCTTCAGTAAAATATGCAAAAGAGGATAAAATAGAAACTTTAAAAGCGTCGAGATTCAATTTTGTTTTAAAATTATTTTCCTGTCAAAATAAACAAATAAATAAGTAAATAAATACAGATTAATACATGGGCATTTCCATATTGGCCTGGTTATCATCCCGAGACACCCATATTGGCCCGAGACGAAGTCGAGGGACAATATGGGTCGAGGGATGATAATCAGGTCAATATGGAAATGCACACATGCATGTATTAAACTTTTTATTACATACTTCCGACGTTTAGAAATGCCAGGCCGATATGGACCGGAAGTCGTTTATTTGCCCAGGCCAATATGGACCGGAAGTCGTTTATTTTGTCTGAGATGCACGAGGAGCATAAAATAACCTATTATTTTCCTGGGATGTGAAAATATGGACAGTTTACTTCCGGTCATATTGATCATGCAAAAACGCTTTTATTTCTACTAAGTATGTAATAAAACATAATATAAAAAAATCGTTGCAGAATACTCGACCTTGGAACTCATCGCGATATTCTTTTTATAATCCAATTTATTCTGACAAGTATTTTGCTGTTCAAAAGGGAGAACAACAAAAAATGAAATCCTTCGACTTTTAAAGTGTTTCATTGGAGACAAAATTAGAAATACACAATATTTGAACGAAATAAACAAATTGTAATTAACATGCAGTATAATTTTTGCAGATGACCCTTTCTTAAACTTGCGTCTCACCACAGAAAATCTAAAACACGTCTGTAAAAAATAAATTGATGTACATTCCTCTAACGTAAGTATTTAAGTATTACCAACAAAGTCTATGAATAAATGTATGTGGAACAGTCGTCCCACTTTGACTTAATATTTTTGTTTAATGCAATTTTTTATTCTATTTATATATATTTTATCTTTTGGGCAATAATACGTCCTAAGGTATATTTCAGATATGTTATTTAACAAATGATGTTAACTCTTCCCCTTTTAAAATTTCTTCGATCTCGGTCAGATTTTAGTACTTTTATACGGAATTCTAAAACTGGAAAAATAAAAAAAAATGTGTCCATGGGACACGGATGCCCCCGATACATAGTAATCGGCAAATAGGAAGTAGATGAGTGATGGACTTGTACAATGTACAACGGATCATACCAAAGCTTCAGACCCAATGTCTGGTATATGAAATATATTGAAACCTGAGCAATACATTCAAACAAAATTCAGACCAGTTACGGATATCTTCATTTCCAGTTACGGACATCAACGAAAATTTATTTTCTTCAGTTAGCGACATCACCGCGGTTTTTTGTACTGCTATTTTCTCTTCTCAGCGATTAAATAATTTACGAAACCTGTAAGCTTTTAGTTCTAAATTTGAAAATGTATCACATAAGACATAAAACATAGCGGAATTATCTGCTAATATTACAAGATCGACTGTCCAAATATTAAGCCGAAACGCATCCGCCATCTTGGGATATCGGTAACTGCAGTTACCGACATCATATTTACCCTAGTGAAATATGACGATTCACATCTGTCATTCAATTATGACGTTACAAAGGAAAAGCCGTCAAATTACTGTTCCGGCCCGAAAATCAAACCTGCCCCGTATCCGACTCTTTATTTCTCTAATGCGCGATTGAAGCGCGATTGAATGGAGCAGCGCAACAGGACGTGGATGTTTTTGTTTTTTCCAATCGTTATTTAAAAGAACGGCAAAAACATAAATCATTGAAAAGATTAAAAGATCGCAGGGAACAGCACAGAACTATCCTTTTTTATAAGATGAATAATAACTTGTTGCCACAGTACATGATCTTGTCCCTTTAAACCTGCGTAACATACACGAGCATAACACCCGTCATTCTTCTGTCATACCACCTATACGCACCCGCACATCATGATACGATAATTATTTCTTACCGCAAACTGTTCGATCATGGAACCTACTTCCAGATGATGTGAAAAATAGTCCGTCCTTAGCTTGTTTGAAGAATTATTACAAATAAAAAAATGTTAAAAACCTCCCTATTTTTATATTGGAAATCGACTTGGTCAGATATTACATTGCATGCTACGTATGGATATCTGCGGTCTTAACCTTGAGTTATTTACGAAAAATATTATTGACTCGCCTAATTGCGTTTGTGGATCTCTTGAAAATATCAATCACTTTCTTTTTATTTGTCCTCGTTTTCTTGAAGTAAGACGGCGCTATTTAGACCCCTTATACCGGTGTATACAACTTACTTCAGATATATTACTTTTTGGCTCGTCTGAACTTTCTGTTGGTATTAATACTGAAATATTCTTGGCAGTCCAGAAATATATCATATTTAGCAAAAATTTCAACTCTTAATAGCACTAAAATCTCACATCTCTTTCTCCTTTTCTATTTTGCCACCTCTTGATTTGCACTACACTACATTTTTGATATTTTAAATTATTATATGAAAGAAACATTTTAGTATTTGAATATCTTCTTTAATCATTTACTCTTTGAGCTTTTGTATTTTTGTAAATTTATGTCAGAACTTGGGGAAACGAATTTATATAAGTTTTTTTACTTGTTTTCGGATCCCTTTAATTAATTGTTGTATTTAATTATCTTGTATACTGTTTTCTGTTTTATATTTGAAGATGTTTAATTAATAAAATATGTTTACACTAAGTGTGCCGGATTATGGCTTTCCATATTATTTGCTTTTAATGCTGCTGATAAGAGGTTACTCCTTGAAATACATGTACAGCATAACGAAATTAACTGTTTTGATGCAATTAGGGTATTTTTATATCTTTTCAGAAGTCTTTCTAATACAACAAGTATAAAGAGTATCTTAGATTTATCTATAAGAGATTTAAACAAGCATATGATTATTTGTTATATTGTTCTTACAAAATTTTATCTGTTCTTTACGAAATAGATTGCTAAAAATGTCAAATCTATGTTGAGAGTTTGGTATATTACAAGTAAGGCCACTTTTATTTACTTCCTATAACACTTCCTATAAGTTTTTCGATCACCTTTGCCGCCATTTTTAAAAAAAAGATACAATAAAACCATCTTTTAAAAAAATTACCGGTTAGCATTCAAAAGTTTACAAAAAGTATTTACGTGCAATCTGACATGTAAAATCACCCATGGTTTTAAAATGCGCAACTTGGAGTGTATAAACAATTCATGTAATTCTGTACCCCTTACTTTTGAAGTTTTATCTTCTATTTTTCTAGCTGGAACACCAACAACCTGGCAATAGACCTCAATAGATGCTCATTTAACTTGACGCAAAACCGGGGGAGTTCTTTTTGTTAATTGTACTCTCGGAAAAATCGATGTTTGACATAAATTTGACTGTGTTGATAGGTCCTGCTGAAAAAGTGGACACAGTCTGAACTCTTTCCCCGTAATATGCCTGAATGCTTTTTGTTATTCAGATTAGTCATGATAGTGAGAATCCTAGCTTGCTTGATTTTTTTTTTTTTTTTTTGTGGCTTGACGAATACAGTTTTGAGATGGATTGCGATCGATTCAAGTTCTTTGAAACTGATGCGCATGCGATCGATCGATCCAATCGGTTCTAATAAGAATGATAAAAACAGATTGCAATCGATTGACGTGTTTGTTTCAAATGTGAAAGTAATCGTCTATCTTATTAATATCAATAACATCTACTGTTCTAATGTGAACATGGCCTATGCCAGTTTTTTCAGCTTCCGTTGTTGTCTTGTCAACAATTTGCAATACAACATGTAACATACACATTTTACTTTCACTTAGAATATAACTTTTTACCTTATTTTACTTTAATCAGAAACACATAATGTATTATTATATTTTACTAAATAAGAATAGGTTTAATTGAATGAAAACAATCATGTGACTTCAAAATAACTCGGATGTTTTAGCAAACAACCTCAATATGACATCACTGCGGGAACAATTCTGTTGTTTCCCGCTGAAAAACCCGGATATGACGTCACAGAGAGAAACAACCCTGTATATTCTAAAAAGCACTATCAGATTATATCAGTCTTCTTTGTGAGATTAAAACAATGATACGACCTTTTGATGTGGAATTAATTAAACTGTTTCAAATAAAACTTAAACAGTGTTCGTCAATATATAGTATCCAGTTGTCAAATTTATCTATCTTTGATTTCCTGGAGCGCAAGTGTGAGAGAGTCTGTGAAAAAGTGATATCTTTGTATATTTATTTTTGCAGAATTTATTTTGAAAAACAATAAAATAATAAAATAATAAAAAAAAACTGTTTAAAATATAATAAAACAAGTATGGCCCTCTATTGACGTGAAACATCCAGATTTGTCAACCCTTGGAGGGGTCGGTGCATTTCATTTGCGCACTTTTGCATATCATTTGCGCACATTTTGTATTTCATTTGCGCACATTTTGTATTTCATTTGCGCACTTTTTTTTTATTTCATTTGCGCACATTTTGCTTTTTAATTTGTGCATATTTCTTTCGTTTGTTTTTCATTTGAACTATACCTCTTCTTTTAGCCGGACATTAGTCAGTTGAGCCTCTTTTCCATCGAGGAGTATGGTTTTGAAGAGAATATATGGACTATGTGCTGTATAGAACTATCAATTCATGTAAAAAGCATCTGGTCCATTAATGTTTTGACAAAATAAAATGGTATAGTTGGCCAAGATTAAAAAGTAAAAAACACAAAAATATACAAATTAAAAAACACATAAAAATGACAAAAATGGAAAGAAGGGAAGGCTGCCCAACGTTTTACGTGATTCTAGCGTTGTTCTAACTGAATCTATGTGAAGGAAAATTTGTCCATAAGGACGTTGGGAATAAAGCCTCAGGTTGAATTTAGGACATAACACCCGTTATTCTGCGAACTGTACACCGTTAATAATTCGGTGTTTGTCCCATCACTTTTATAGCAAAAAATGTTCAACCTAACCGGTCTCCAGAATTTCCGATATCACAAGATTCTTTTTTGTACTCTGCACCCTGTAAAGACACCGTATCTTTGTAAACTTAATACTGGAGATGGAATTTTATAAACACTTAACTTTGTAAATTTTAACTTTTGAATATATGTTAAAAAGGGTGCAAATAAAAAAGATATGCGCAAATGAAAGAAAATTTGTGCGCAAATGAAATATTAAAAAGTGCGCAAATGAAATATTAAAAAGTGCGCAAATGAAATGCCACCTAATCTCAAAAAGTGCGCAAATGAAATGCAGCCGGAGGGGTGGTTTCCCTCGGGCAGAGCCCTCGGGAAACAACTCCCTCCTCAGGTTGACAAATCTGGATGTTTCCCTCAACAGCGGGCCATATTTGTATATTATTTTTTTCTTTTTCGAAATTAAACTTGGGCTTTACCCACAGCATAGAATTGTTAAAATGGGAAAAAAGGGAGTTCGGTTTTATAACAGTGCAGAAAGACTTTGGTGTGAAAAAACTAAAGAAGAAAAAAAAATGTTCCAAGTGTAAAAGTTGGACCCAATTTACATTGCAAAATATGATGACGGCAAATCTATTTTTGTCACGTTCAGTCTTATTACACACCTATAATCATATTGGGCCGAATGCGAATTGTTGCATCGTTGTTAGAGCCGATGATACTTTTGAGTACCAAATCTCTATGTCGACAGTCAGGCCTATAAGAGCTTTATTCAACAAGAAAATGATTCCAAATAACAAGGAAGCGTACCAATAGGTTGTAACAAACCTGGACATGTTCCGTAAGGAGTTTGGTTGTACAAAATAACCTGGACTTGTTCCGAAAGGAGATTTGTTGTTACAAATAACTTTGTCAGTTAATCTTGTGTGTGTTAACAATTACGCATCCATGACTAGTAGATATTGTAGTATGGATCTAGCGTTATTCGACATCTATCAATGAATTTTCGGCTCAAACCGACTCTATAGCCGTCTTGAACTTAGTATGACATATGAGCAAAGCTTATTGTCGAAGACCTCACGCTTATTTCAAGATAAAGGTCAACAATAAAAACATTGTTTCATTGCTTTTTACCGTGTATTTGTTTAGTTCATCTCATGTGCATTTACTCCATATCCATTCATTGTTTTGAATGAGCAAACTGCAACAGTGTCTGGTGTAAGTGTACAAGTACCTGAACTATTAGATGTAAGTTCTTCGTCATGCAGTAAGGTTTTTAGAAGAAAATACTGAAACAAGTAGATCTACTAAATCGAGAAGGGCTGCCAAAAGAAAGGGAAAAAAAAGACTGATTAAGTGGTCGTCTGGAATTTGCAATCAATATGCGAGCAATGGACCAGTAGGGTGTGACAGATTTTATGCTTGGTTTCGTAATATTTGTCTAAAATATAAACCTTGGTGATTAGGATGAGTGGTTTTCTAAAAACTTTGCTGAAGAAACAACGGCAGTAGAATACCGCAGGAACAATCAAGCATAACCACAAAAATCGAAGTCCAAAGACATGGCAAAAACAGCAACAGAGAAAAACAAAGACAAAACAGGGACTTGAGACAGCTAAAGTACACGGAAATAAAAAGACGACATTAAGAACTAAGCCAAGTGATGGCAAAAGCTCACCCTGGCATAGCCAATGGAGCTAAAAAGTTAAAACCATCACGTTTGTCTTATAACTAAAGATTTCAAACGTCAAACTTCGTCAAAGTATATTAAATGATCTTAGTACGAAGCTGAAGTAGGTGTATCAGTAGTCTCTTTAATTCCAAGCTCAAATCAGGTGTAAATATTCCTTGAATTTTGGATTATAAAGAGAAAGTACATTGTCTGTGTAGCGGAAGCTGAAATTAAAGAACTGGGCTAAATGTTTTTGCTTTTTCTGTGTTAGCCCTTGTAGCCCGAGAAAAGAAAGAGATCAGCTGAAAATGGCGAGCATTTAGTTCCCATGGGAATCCAGATTGTCTGTTGAAAAAAAAGCCTCCAAATTCGACAAAACTATTATTTATTAAAAATTCCAACATCTTGATTACGTCATTCTCCGTGTCCTTCTTGTTTGACTCAGTGCGGTTCTTTTCAAAATATGTTTTGTCTTTCCCTGCTTCTAAATAAGTGTATCTGCGTTGTCCGTTTTTAGTGCAGAAATATTGATGTATCAAATCCGAAATTACTGTTTTCAATTTATTGTGTGGCAGGGTAGTATAAAGAGTAGAAAAATCAAACTTTGTATGCTGTGGAAATGGGTCAGACTTCTGGAGGATAGCTGTTCAAGGAGAACTTAAGAATTTTTTTAGAATCCACATCTGATTGACGCCTCTCGTGGAGTGGACTTTATCACGGTAACATTTCATGCCATCTCTGACTACGAGGATTCTAAATTCACAAAATTTATTCAATTTGAAACTGTAGATGCCAGGTAAATGATATTTTGGTAAAATATCGATAGAAATCATGAGTTTGAAAATTGGTGGTCAAGAACTTGTTCATTTCTTTGATTGCATATGGTCGTGAGCCTATATATGTGTATGTTGGAGGCAATAGGTGAAATTACGCATTAAGCTTAAATTCTAAGCATCAAGTTAATGTCTAATTAGTAAACCTAAAGCCTAAAATGAGTTTGGCATGAGAATTAATGCCTAAGATTTAGTTCTAATGCCTGATTTTTGTTCCAGAATTTTTTTTCTTTTTTTTTTTTTTTTTTTTTGGCTGGCCTCAGTAAAACATATAATCTATTAGAGCAATTTCTATAATTGTAATTATATCATTTAAGCAATTATAAATAAGTTATATATAATGAACATCAATGTCACTTATTGTCACACACGTTTGTCCATGACACCCGCAATTACAACGATGTTCACTCTTTCGATATTTGCATCTGTTTGTTGTGCATTTGGATGTGCAGTTACACTTCCTGAAGACTTGACAACCAGTCAAGGACTGCTTGGCAGAAGCCTCTCTGACGCTTGCGGAAGTATCACAGTCAACATCATCCAGATTTAAAAGATTCTACTCACAAAAAATCATTTGGTTTAAACTGTAAGTACCATGCAATTGTCCTTAGAGCCTAGAACCTTGTGAATGGAGCCTTCTAAAAGTTTTTAACAACAAGATAACATAATTTATTTCAGAATATTGCTTGTTACAAACCTTATAAAGAGTCCAAGCCTCTCTTGATGTACCCTGTTACAATCCACTGATAGCCCAGGGAAGCTATTATTTTACAATTATATAATATAGCAACAATAAAGTATATAAGTGTTATATTTCCCATTTTGTAAATTCAAAATTTCAAAATGTATCATTTGAAATTTTGAATTTACAAAATGGGAAATATAACATAAGTACATACTAATTATATTTCACCTATATTTTTCTTAATCGTGACGAGCAAAGAATTGTTTTTTTTTTATATAATTTATAATCAAATATCCTTTTATATTCCCTAATAAAAATTTGGTACACATCTTATGGTATATTCTTCTAAAACTAGTCTACATGACCTCGCCCATGGTTTTTCATTGGATCCGTGTTGTACATCTTTGTATAAATACATTTCCAAATGAATACCGAAGCAAGAGCCAAATATCGTATATCCAGAGTACATGGCAATATAAGGATTACATACAGACATCCAGAGTACATGGCAATATAAGGATTACATACAGACATCCAGAGTACATGGCAATATAAGGATTACATACAGACAGAGAACGTAAATGACGAAGACGAAACAAACAGTACATAAAACAAACGTGACAAAAAAGGCACTAACAGTGTGAACCCCTTAAAAAACAGGAGTGTCATCAGGTACTCCGGAAGTGTAAGCATGACCTGCTTCTCATGTGACACCCGTCACACTGCGAGCGAAAAGTCCGGTGTAATGTCAAATTCGGTAATTGTCAATCCAGTTATATCTCGGGGTCTACTGAAAAATGTCGATCTTCATTTGTGATACAGACACATTGAAACAATCAGTCAATTCGTGATGACGACTATAAAACTTTTTTGGTGACAATAGTAACCGTTACGGTGATTGAACATAACCCTGGCGAAGTAGCTTTTGAGATATTAATTTTGCTCTGTTGACAAAATCGACGTACACATCACATGCACGACAGTAGCGAATGAGCTGTGAAATGTAGACTCTATATACTGGAGATGTGGGTATATTACCAGCCAAAAATGGGAAGTTCACAATTGGAAAGTTAAAATCATCACGTTTGTCATAAAGTTTGGATTTTCAACTGACCCGATTTGTCGATATAAAGGTAAAGGTCCAGGTATGATGCTAATTTGATGTTGGTGTATCAGTTGTTTCTTTAATGTCCAGTTCATTTAGGTAGATGAGATGTAGATAATCCTTAAATCGAGGTTGTTTAAAGATATCTTTAAAGATAAAACATTATCTATATAACGGAAACTGAAATGAAGGGGCTGGCTAGATTTTTCTCTTTCTTCTTGACAAGCTCTTGTGTGAATCTGGCTTCATACGAGTATAAAAACAAATCTGTATGTGTCTATCTTCATCTTTCTTTTCTGTGCAGTACTCATGTCGTGTCTTTGTTTCTTTGTTTATCCGATTTTGCCATTGTCCTTGGATTATTCGTTTTATACTGACAGTTCGGTTCTCACTTACCTTATCAACTCTAACATTAGCAGAAGCAAAACATTACCATACACAAAATACAAGTACCAGTGATACATTCCCATTAATCTACTACAAACCATTACCAGAAGCAGTAACGAAGTGAAATCCGCACCTGAACGTAATCATAACTTATGACAGTAGGATACCGAAGGAGTAAGGGGCGTGGTTATTACAAGAGAAATGGCAAAATTGGGAACACAGAAAAACAAAAACAAAACAAAGACATGATTGAATATTGAAGGTTATTTGTACATGAGATGATATCTCATGTGTACACTTTGTTTATAACTATAATCAAAATTTATGTAAATTATGGAACCTAAGGTTAACTCCCTTGATCGTAGTTTTGTTCTTTAGTTAGCTATATTTGATATTACTGATTATTCGAGTGTCGTTTGGTTTTATGCCTTAAAAAATTTTTTTTTTAAATTGTGGATTTCCTGTATTTGGGTTCTAGAGCTGCTGATGAGGACTTAATTTCCGAAATGGCCATACGGCTTATTAAAATTTATGGCATGCAGTCGGAGTTATCATATGTGTTATTTTCTCATGTTCATTTACCCCATATCCTTTCGTGAAATACGAGACAGCTACAATACACGGAGATAACAAATACTACATTCAGAACTAAGGCACTTATAGTGTGAACTATGACAACCAGGAGTGACATCGGGTGCTCCGGAAGGGTAAGTATGTCCTGATCCGCTAGCGGCGCTCGTTATACTATCAGTAAGTTAATCCAAGATTTAGTCAAAGTAATTCCGCGAAGACGTGAAATATAGCTGAACATGTCCGTTTTCATTTGGGACAGCAACATGTCATATCTTTCAATGATATCATGGGGACGGTCATAAAATTTCTGGAGGGATGAAATTAACGAAAGTTGAATTAATCCCTGTCTTAGCAGGTTTTGTGTGATGGTTTTGTAATATTTGAAAAATCACGGTATAAACTACATGCTCAAGCTCCACAGTAATGAATCAAATGTTAAATGTACACTTCATGGCCTGGAGAGGTAGGTATACTAGTATTGATGTTAAGAAAGGGAAAGTTCACTATTGGCAAGTTAAAATTACGTTTGTCGTAAATCTGTCATGAGTAATGTTTAAGGAATCGAAGAGTTCAATCCCGTTTTCATGGGAGACAATAAAACAAATCGGTGAAAGCATTAATTGATGATCCGTGATCTCAAAAGAAATATATGAAAATAACTATAATTGTATTTTAGTCGTTCACAGTTTTAACCACGTATTACAAACTTGATGTGACAATACCTTTTTTATATTAAGTCTAGTGGTTATTAATTATATTTTATACTATTGTACTTTGTATCACAACGATATTGCCACTGTCTCAGCCATCACCACAATATGCATGGTGTGTCCCGGTAAATGCGACAATAGCTTTTTATCACATGAATCAGATGTCTCCTTTTTTAGTCTAAACTGCTTCAGCCATCTCTCTTGGCTACCACTCATTCTTGCTACTTACAATGTAGCAACTGTCCTAACTTATAACTTATATAATTATCATAATGATGCACATTATTTTGTAATCTTCTAAGCAATCGCTTCAAAGTTATAACTATCTGTCATTCTTCAAGGCTATCGCCATCTTTTTTAACACCTTGGAGTACATGTCTAAATAAGATATACACTTGGAAATTAATATGGAAAATTCGTTCTTTTTTCTGAGCCAAAATTTTAAGTTTGGAAGCATTATGCACAAAAGTTTGTGGATGAAAGTTAAGGTAGATCGACACTAATACACGGCGCATTCGATTGGCGCATTTGCGAAACACAAGTCGGATGCGGTATTAACCGGATTTTCAAGCCGGAATATTCCTTATTTGGCCTTTTCATTGTGACGTCATTATAGATTGACATACCCTTTCCCGCCAATTAGCGCCCTTTGCCATAAATATTGTCTGTTTCGTAAACTGAATAAAATATTTCTCTTAATCAAACGGTGACATATAGATTTTATTAGCTCAACTCAAAGCTGAAATGTATACCTCTGAAATGTCAAAAAATTTAAAAAAATCTATCTGATGTTTATTTCATATTAAAGCTAAACAATAAGCATGTTCTCACAGTTCCCTATATATTCTTTGTAAATATTGCTGAAAAATACTGAATTTCGCCTGATTTTCAAAGCCTGATTACAGGAAAAGATGATCGGTGACATATCATTTTTATTTTATTTTTTGAACAAATGGGCTAAGAACTACAAAATATCTTAAAATAAAAAAAATCTGTCTGATATTTTCATTAGGCTCGAACTACCTTTTAAACATTTTCTTCTAAATGTGAAGTAGGAAAGTCTCTCTCTTCTACGAATCTGTCAGACCACTCCTTCAATCCATTCCGAAACCCAATTTTTGGTGAAATGGGAAATTTTTAAAATCAAATATTCGGTGTACAAATATATTTCCCAAAAATGCAAATCGTGTGAAAGAATGATTAAAGTGATAATTTCAGCGACTTTAAATGATAATTTGATTTTTTTATAACAAACAGTCCTCAAATATACCAGGCATTCTCAACATAAAATATTCCATATTTATGACCAAGAGTATAGCGTCTGTGTCTGATTTCTTGGGGCATTGTCATACGGTTTACTTAGTTTACTGATTCAATAAAAAGCAATAAGATTTTCTGAAGCAACAAAATACCAATGGAATTATCATTGTACGAAATTTTAACAAATAACGTAACACTTCAATTTTAAATTGGATTCGGCGATTTTATCTTCTTTTTATTTTAGACACTTAAGTTGTTTTTTATAACGAGATATTTAGCTGGGGTCACATATAAAATATATATCAATATAAAAATATATGGTGTGCAATGGCCATAAATTAACGTAAATAAACAAAGTAAAAATGGTAAGGTAGGCCACAATTAAAAGGTAAAATTAAACAAAAATATACACACTAAAAACAGCTAAAATATCCAAAACGGGTTAAAAGGAAAGTGTGCCCAACGTTTCGGCCAGTACGGCCTTCTTCTAGGGGCAACCGGGACAGAAAAATGGAAAAGGGTGTGGAGGATACAAGAGAAGACTACCGACTAACATGTAACGAAAATCACCTGTAAAAATCATGCTCAATCTTGAACTTAATCCAAAAAGAAAACAAAACATTTGTATACTGTACTGTGCAATAGTGTAATTTCAAAAAAAGTAAAATCATAAAATGGACTGTTTCTTAACATTCATGCCAAAGGGTCGAACAGTCCCTAGAAAATGGATAATTTTTTGTTCAAGGAACTGACGTTGTTTCTCACCCGCACTAGTTTGTAAAAGGACAGTTACATGCAAGTCACGTATGTTGTGGTTGGGTCGCCGAAAGTGTTCACCTACGGGGCAATCTTTTCCATTGGTGACGCTCTGTTTATGTTCGACAAAGCGATCACCTAATCTGCGACAAGTCTCGCCCACATAGATCATCTGCTATAGTTTGCAACCAACAGCATACACTACGTTTTCAGTAGTGCAGGTGAAACCATTTTTTTAGTTTGAAAACGTTAGCCGGTCCTACTACTTCATCTGTTTCCCAAGTAAAATTACAAGTCAGACAGCGAGATTTCTCAACAACTACACATTATAGGACAATTATATTTCATCAAATTAATTGACTTGATGAGTACTACCCAAATTATTGAAAATAAGGTGGATTTTACCTACATTTTGCGCTTCAGTGACTTCGGTTAACTTTTGTTGAATTTTAAGTCCACTTCTCAACAATTACACATTATAGGACAATGATATTTGATCAAATTAATTGCCTTGATGAGCACTGCCCAAATCATTAACTATTAGGTGGCTTTGGCCTGCATTTTACGCTTCGGTGAAATTGGTTAAGTTTTGCCTTTAAGTCCAATATTCTCAACAACTACACATTATAGGACAATGATATTTCATCAAATTTATTGCCTTAGTGAGTACTACTCACATCAATGACAAATAAGTGGCTTTGACCTACATTTTATGATTAGATTATCCTTTGCGATAAACTTTTGACGGGGCATCCGTGTCTTACAGACACATTCTCTAGTTGTTTATTTGTCTTTGTCATGCTGTCTCAATTCGTGTTGGATATGAATTGCCTCGATTTTTGAGTTTGGATTTTGGAATTCCCCTGTCATCATTTTTGCTTCGGTATTCAATTGCCGATGTATTCGAATACACAAAACTCGCCATAGACTTGTTTACTATATATTGAAATTAGATATCTAGTGATATACAATCCTTACTCACGATGAAACCTTTACTTAGATATCAGTTGCATTAATCCATAAGTTACATACTTTTGAATAATCACTTCCACACTTCCACGGCTTATTCATGGTATAATGGATAACTCTTATGTCATTTTCCTTCTCCTTCCAGTCTTGTGGTTTTTGTGAGTAAACCGCTAAATTTGCATTATAAATGAATCCAATTTCGCACCATTTCTGTTTATACACAGCATTGAGAAATCCTTGTTCAGATAGTTCTCTGTAAAATTTTACGGAGTCGTTATTTTTCAGTTGTATTAATCGTTCGTATTCCTTTTTGTTTGGGTGTATGACAAAAACTCCCATATTAAAAGTAGTCCGCCACCTCCCACCCATTATATCTCTGGATACACCAATTGAATATAAACCCAGGTTTGTATTTATAAGTTTGTCAATGTTTCCAGTGACAAAAGCATCCGAATCAAAATATACCACAGATTCATAAAACGTCATACGCCACAAATGAAGTTTTGTGTATTGGTCACGAAAACGTGTGTAAACTTTTTCTTCCTGAATAGGTGCGATTCTGTTCACAACACATCTTTTCCATCCAACTCGATATAAATTTGTCCAGTTTGTTTCAGACAAAGGTTTCGATTTTAACTCCAAAATGACCATATCAGCTGGAATTGTAGTATGTCTCCGGACCGAAAGACCAAGTTTTATTGCTCCTTGTACATAATTTTCATCCTCAGTTAACATTGTCCATACTGATAATGCATGGTGGGGACGGAATTCTGTATTCAAACAGACATTTTCCGTTTTTGATTTCAAGGAAAACAAATTTGACTTGAGGTTATGACTACAACTGGGCGGTTTCCAATAGATCAGTCCTTTAACTAAACTTTGGTAAAAATACACTAAAAAGACTAACAACATAATTATTAGTATGGTACCGATAAAATATGATTTAATATTTTTTATCCTCATATTGATACACAAGTTCTGAACTTTGTAAAAATTTGACGTTTTATCGAGATCTACCGCACTTCATCTCGCAGCTACACTCTTGTAGTTATTATTAGACGTTCCTGCAAACATCAATTCATTTTCTGTATTTTCTGTAATCCAGACCATAATATTATGCTGATAGGAAATGGCAGCTAAAAAAAACAATAATATTGGATATATACACAAAGCAATTGTGAATGAAAACTCGCTTATTTGTATATAGTGTCAATATACTCACTTCATACTTATTCCAGAAGATAAATACAATTACAAAATACAGGAATATGTCCCTCATATATAGCTCTGTTCTTTTAGCATATACACTGGTTCCCATTTGCGGCTCGAGTTAATTGGTGGTTTACTGGTAGCTGGCTGCAGTCATATTGGAATATAAATGGCTATTTGCCCAAATGAACGAAACTGTGCATATTCTAACACCCAAGAATACCTATTTAGGAAGCAAATTTATACTTGAATAGCGTTCCATGAATTTTACCTGTATCTAATTAGTAAAGCCTGCTGTGCGTGTTGGCAGGCTTGACGACTTAACAATAAACAGGTTGGGGGGATATATGGTTATACCCTAATTGGGGTATCTGGTCAGTTTTATATAGATTATTTTTTCTCAATTCAATGGCGCGTAAGGAAACATTATACATGAGAAACTTCATGATTATTGTCATCAAATGACATATCGCCATCTACTTGATGATGCTGCATTTCATCAGCAGGGGAATTTTAAAGGACGTAAAATCAAATATTTGATTCTGTCAAAATAAAAGGTCATCGCAATTGTAACTGAGTATAATATCAAGGCAAGAGAAACGGGGAGTGTCTGAAAATATAATTTAGTTGAACTGAAGTTTAGTTTGTAAAAATAAGCAAAGATATTGAAGTTTCAAACACTTTTGTTACAGACTACTTTCAGAGTATTTTTTAAGACATGGACAAAGAGAGAAAAATCTGAAAGAAATCAAATGACATGTTTATTTGAATATTTCTCCCTTCTTAATTTCTTTGATAATCAAAAAATATTTTCCTAAATCTATCAAAGTTTGCTTTATTCGAATGTAGAAAGGGTTTTCTTTTAGAAAAGCAGCATAGAACGATTGTTAGCTCCTCAAATCTTATGTTATCTCTAAATCAGAGTCACTGGTTTGTAAAATCATAAATCGATCTGCAGAAAATTTGCATTATCTTTTTGACAACAGAAGTATATCGTCCGAAAGCTCTTACCCTATAGATTTATAATTATTATGTATGATGATGCGCCATTCAACCCCTAAAATATAATTAACAAATAACTGGTAATATACCCCAATTGGGGTATAACTATATACCCCAATTGGGATATTATACCTCAATTGGGGTATAGTACTCTAATTGGGATTTTCCCCAACCTGATAAAAAGGCAAGTCAACACAAATTAGTTATTTTAAAATATCTCATAAGATATGTAAAGGTCAATTTATTACCCATTCTCTTCAACTCATGTGACGATGTATATTAATTTTCTAAGGCGGCCTTATTTTGGTTTATGTATATTATGCATATGCGGCATGTGGGCTTATGTATTTGCAACTTTTTCCATATGTAATCGAGGCTTTGTTTTATGTATGAGTCCGTAAAAATATTCCCCTTGCGAGAGAATGTATTCTCTCTATTTATTTCAGTCATGGTGTACTTGTTCGTGAGAGAATTTCTCATATAGATATACCATCATACTTTAAATTTTTGTCATTTATTTTTATTATTTCGAAATTTAATTCTGACCCCCGTTTAAAGTGCCCACATTTCACTACTTTATGATGCCAAGTTATTTTACAATCGACTTGACGATTGCCCCGTGTTTGTCTATATGTTGTAATCGTCCACTGGCTCAAGACACTAGTGTTTTTGTCGGATATAGGATGACAGTGATTGTTAGAGCGCTTTGCCAGTTTTATTTATTGATGTTTTTGACAATCCCACATCAATGAACAGAAAAAACATGGATGTAGCGTTGCTCGACAATTAGCGAAGAATTCCGCTCAAACCGGTGCTAGGGGCCGTCTTGAACTTGCTATTAGGTATAAGCAAAGCTCGTTGTTGAAGGCCTCATGATGACTTCAAGATGAAGATCAACAATACAAGCGTTATTCCTCTGCTTGTTTTTACCATGTATTTGTAGAGATTTTGTGTCATGTGCATTTACTCCATATCCTTTCATTCCCCATTTGGTTTATGTATCTAGAATGATGAAAACCAAGCTGCTTTGAAATTGTAAATCAAAATGTTATTATATGACTTCAAACGGGTTTTGGTAATTGTTTTAACTTAACTTCTCAAAAATAGGATGCATATTATTTTATATAAGTTAAAATTAGTGTTATTGTCAAGGCATAGCAATTTATAACAAATGTGAAGCAGTGGTAAAGTAGTTGTTTTTGAATTGCAATTAGTATCGTTCATTTGTTCTCTATCAGCCTTTTTTGCATCTTTCAATTTATGGTCTGTCAAATAGGAAAAAAGCATCAAAAGAAACTAAATGTAATCCTACTGCCATATCTAGTTATTTACACAATTATAGATAAATATTGACAATACACACCAACAATTGATACAGAGACATAGACTCGCGGAAAGCAGTAACCTTCACCGACGCAACATTGCAATTCCTTCTTGCGGCAAAAAAAGACTGATTTGTGAGATGAACCCTGAATGTGTTTTATTTTATACTTTTGTAGTATTTTGTTGTAATTTTTTTTTTTTACAAAATGACAAGTTACTTGTGAAGGTATACAATTTTTGAATAAAATCATTAGGCATTAAAAATTGTTGTGAATAAATATTAGCTTACCTATCTTTTAATACTCACAACCTTATGTCTTCAGAAACAAAGCCGTGAGGTCTTGTAAGTTCGAAATAAGACACATTAAAGCCTCTGGCTACTTGTTCTAGTCTTGTAATCATTTTCAGTTTGAATTCCTACAGCTGTTGATTTACATAGTTATGTTTTATCAGATATTACTCAGTAAATATATACTAGTATATTTGTAAACACCGTGCAATAATTTTGAATACATTTGTATTTTTGTGATAACTTATATGCTTGTAGAATTTTTGTTTTCAGATTGGCTTAATTTAAATCAATTTTACAAACTTATTTAATTAGCGTCGGATATTTACCTATTGGTATTTGGCTATAGTTGGCTTGACATTGTTAATCATTCTTTAAGTATTTAGTTATGCTAAACGTTTTTTTTTCGTTCGTTACGACATTTCCCTTTGATGCCTTGGTATAATTCATTGTTGTTGTGTATCTGTTTTATTGGTGTTTGTGGTTGTTGTGTCGAAGTTGTGTTTCCGTTTGTTATCGTTCTATTGGCTGTTATAGAGTCACCATCCTTTGGTTTACTGCATTTTATTCTTGAATCAATGTTTTGCTTTCTTCTAATTATTGTAGAATTACTCAGTTTTGTACTTCTTTCCAGTTGACTTCACGATATACATGTAGGTTTCCTTTTCCATCCGATGGCTTTATGACAGCAACGTTTATTTGTTTACTTGATCTAGTTTATTTGTGGTGGGATAATGTTGGCATGCAAATACTATTGACAAGCTTTTCGAAATGTTGCCCTAAACTAAACATGTTGTCTAGGTCTCTAACCTCCATCTTAGTGAATAGTAACAAAACCGATTCCCCAGCCTTTTCATTTTATTTGATAACCGACCTCGATAATCGCCATGTTGACATAGTGAAAAATAAGGACATGGAATATTAAAAGATATATCAGAAGTGTTGAAGAAATGAGTAAATTCATGAAAAATTGCCCATCCTTCTACAAATGTGGATAATAACAAACCTACCGAACAGAATTGTGAAGAGCCGAAATCCAGAAGGCAAAAAGATGAAGGAAGTTCAAAACTACCGAACAGAGTTGTGAAGAGCCGAAATCCAGAAGGAAAAAGATGAAGGAAGTTCAAAACTACCGAACAGAATTGTGAAGGGCCGAAATCCAGAAGGCAAAAAGATGGAGGAAGTTCAAAACTACCGAACAGAGTTGTGAAGAGCCGAAATCCAGAAGGAAAAAACATGAAGGAAGTTCAAAACTACCGAACAGAATTGTGAAGAGCCGAAATCCAGAAGGAAAAAACATGAAGGAAGTTCAAAACTACCGAACAGAATTGTAAAGAGCCAAAGCTGAAGGAAGTTCAAAACTACCGAACAGAGTTGTGAAGAGCCGAAATCCAGAAGCCAAAAAGATGAAGGAAGTTCAAAACTACCGAACAGAATTGTGAAGAGCCGAAA